>BMAO01001439.1:0-70084 GCA_019973975.1 Trichonephila clavata | reverse complement strand
AAAAAAAAAAAAAAACTCACCCCAAATCATCCTATTAATAAATGAAATCGATGAACGGTATTCCAATTTCTCAACAATATTCATTTCTCCTCCATCAATCACAACTCCTACACTATTTACCATTCCCACTAATGCCACGCTATAACCCAAAACATCAATATTCTTACTTTCGAGTTTAAATATGTAATATTAGATGAAAGCCAGATTGCATTAAAAAAGTTTTTGATTGGTCATAGAAATTTTGGTTGGTCACTAATAATTTTAAAGTATAGTCGTGTAAACGTTGGTATGTGTGTGTATCAAAATGTAACCTGTGTGTGGAATGAACATATTCTTCACAGCTGGACACTAACAAGCTGACTTTGTGGACGTAATGTTGTGTGGTGGATCTGTGCATTTCGCAAAACCTATCGTGGAATCTGTCACAAGTTGCCAATTTTTATGAGTTTAAAAAGATTTCTAAGAAATGTTTTTAATCTATGTATGATTTCAAGAAGTTGATGGGATAATCACTCTGTATACAATTAAATAAAAATTTCTGAATGTTCTTGAACTTATCAATATTATGTGTAGTTAAATTATTATTTCTCATCAAGAAATTTAAAATTATGTTTTTCTAAATATTGATATGTGTATGCAACTATTGAAGTTTGGGATCTTTATAACATTAAAGTTAAATGCATCCCTTTTATCATAAATATTGCTATATAGTTTGTTGTCAATGATATGTAAATCTTAATCTAAGAATTCAACTTTGTTTGAGTTAAAATTTATCTGTATCAATTTTAAATAATCCGGATAAAAATCAATGTTAGGTTTAAATTCCCTGTCTCGACCAATAACAATTAAATCATCTATATATCTCAACAAAAGCATGATGGATCATTTCTTCGACCTGATTCATAATGGTGTAAATATAAGTTAGCAAGACTATTACTTGCAGGGCCACCCTGAGGCAAGCCCTTTATTTGCTTGTAAAGTTTGTTATCAAAAAATAATGAAGTTCTCCTGTATTACAAATCTAATTAGTATATTGAACTTTTCAAAACCAATACAATTATTTAAACCATATTTCCCATATGCATCTGTAAGTATCTGAATCATATCTTCTATTTCGATAGAGTTAAATAGGTCTTCAAAATCGAATCCATGCACTGAAAATACCCCTTGTTACTCAACCTTCTTTATTACGTCATAGCTGTTTTTTATAATAGAAGTATCTTTAAATTTGTCTATTGTATCCTGTAATATGTTCTGTAAAATTCTTCCCGATTTGGATACATAAGTATTGAATCCATTTGTTACACTGCGGAATTTGACTGGATTTTTACGAAATTTGGGGGTCAAAAATATATGGGGATATTATATATATACATACATATACACTGTGGCCACCGTAAATGCAACACCAAGAAAGACAAGAGATAGCACAACAAAATTTATTTTGTAGATAACATGTTGACCAAGTATCAAATGATTAAATTTATAGACTTCTGTGAAGCGTGGTTCCTGCCAGAATCAGTAGCCAGAGTAGCCGCCATTGTTGGAGATCACCGCTGTCACACCCCTCGGCATTGATTCAAAGAGACTTTGGATGAATTTTTGGAGTAGAGCAGACCAAGAAGCTTCCACACGTTGCCAAAGTGGATCTGGTGTGGCAGCTAGGGGTGTAATCTGGGTCAATCGTTGAGCAACCATAAACCACATGTTTTCTATCGGCGAAAGATCCGGAGAGCGAGCCGGCCAGGGAAGCAATTCAATCTGGTGATTGACGAAGAACCTTTGGACAATTCGTGCCACGTGGGGTCGTGCATTATCCTATTGAAATGTGGCTGTGGCCAAGCCCTGAAGGTAAGGAAGGACAACTGGCTCCAACACCTCAGAGATGTAGCGCTGGCTGTTTAAAGTATCGGCAATGCGTACTAGAGGAGTGCGAGAGTGATATCCAATACCGCCCCATACCATAATACCCGGTGCAGGACCAGTATGGCGGTGCATAACGCAGCTGTTCAGCATCCTCTCACCACGGTGTCTCCAGACTCGAATCCGACCATCGTGGTGTTGCAGACAGATGCGTGACTCGTCAATAAAGACAACTTCATTCCATTATGCCATCCACATCCTTCTTTCATCGCACCATTGGTGGTGGAGACGTCTGTGGTTCTGCGTCAAGGGTAGACCAAGCAATGGGCGTCTTGCGGACAGACCACTCTGCTGTAAACGGCGTCGAATGGTACGCGCAGACACTGAACGATGCGTTACAGATTCAATGTGCTGCGCTATGGTTCGTGATGTGACTGAGCGATCCGTCACTGCCATGCGCACAATTTGCCTGTCCTCACGTGAAGTGGTGCACTGAGGTGGATGCGATCGACCACGTCGGTCCGTCTTACCCTCCTGCATCCAACGGTCACATATCCGCATTACAGTTGTTTGGTTTCGTCCAACACGACTACCGATTTCCCTGAAAGATAATCCACAATCTCGGTAGGCCACTATCTTTCCTCTGTCGAACTCGGATACTTGATCAAAAGCTGATCGCTGTTTTCTACGAGACATAACTGATCGTTTTTTGAAAAAACCACAAGAAAAACACAATTGCCGAATTTGAAATCGTCGAAATCTCCAAGACTTAAATAGCTCTTTGTGGTGGCGCCACAGGGCTTGCATGATGTGTGTCTGCGATGAAATACTAATCATTTGCATATCTCACCTCCGCTAATGCATGTTGTAAATTTCATGTTATTTGCGTGCTTCGTTCAGGGTGTTGCATTTACGGTGGCCAGCAGTGTATATTTAACATTTACTTCTCAAAAATCGAATACAATGTGCTTCTTCGTAACTTTTAAAGGAATGGAAGCCAATTTTAATGATTGATTCTATGCTACTAAAACTGTATAGCCTTAAAATTTATGAGAATTTATTTCAAAGTTGTAAGAATGATTTAACTTTAAATTTTATCGGTTATTTCTCCACTTAGAACAAACTTCGATTAAATATATTAACCTGTCTTTTTTCATTCAATATAATGTATATTAAGACATTTTACCATTTTTTTTTTGAAATTCCTTAATTAATTACCTATAATTCATTTAAATTTTATTTTTATATACCCATATCATGAACAATATTTATAAAATCTTGTTATTGAAGTTTTTTGCTGGAACATTACGGTATTAAACTTAAATCGTGCGATATTATAATTAAAGAAAATATTTTCAAACGCATTTCATGCATAATATAATTAAAATTCAGAATAAAATAATACTAATACATTATATTTAATAAAGTTATTACTGATGATCAATTATAATTTAAAATATAGAAGGCTAAGATATAGTAAATATAAAATTTCAAAATAATAATAATAAAATGATATAATTGAGAGTGTAATTTAATTTTTAATGCACAAAATATTAAGATTCCAATAGTTTTAGGTCATTATCTTCACAAAATTAAATATAAATAAATTTTTTGAACATTGTTTTAGAAATGGTATTTTCTTAAAAATACATACAGCAGATTTTTTTTAAAACCTCTCTTTGTAATAGCAATTCCTTAAAACTAGAGTCATTCATTGCGTAAAAATCTTAATATTTTACATCATGAAAATATCGTCCATGTATTTTCAAAATGTTTGTACATGTCAATTTGTTTAGTGTGTATCAATTTTCAAATTTTTTTACAATATTTGGCAAATTTCATTTCTTTTTCCATGTATTACATTACCATCGATGAAGAATTATGCTTATCTTTTATTATGTTCTTTATTTTAACACGCCATGGCAGTATTTATTTAAGAAAATAGTTTTTATTTGGTTTATATGATACACTGAATTTTTATCTGAAGAAAGTCTTTATATCAAACTCTGAACATTACTTTATGAAATTCAGTCATTTGATTGTATATATTTTTTTTTGTTAGAGTCAAATTAATTATAGTAGAGAGTAGTTTGATGTTGTTACGACACAAATTACTAATGCAGTATGTACATTAAGAAGAGTTCAGCTGTAATTATAATTTTAAAAAATTCCTGCATATTTATTTAATAGAATTATTTACAATAAGATCTTACGATAAGCTTCCTGTTTTAGAGTAAAAACATCGTCTCACTTTAAATTTTTACTTATTCATTTATTGCATATTGATTTGACAATTGACTCATAATTACTTGGTCCTTACAATTGTTATGAAATTATTCATTCTGAAATTTTTTTTCGATAATAATATTAATTATTATCTTATTTTATGGATAGATTTGACTGAAATATCGATTTTAAGACTCCTGTTTATTTCACCTCAAAACTCTTATAATTTACCATTTTATCTTGAAACCGATCACTGTTTCCAAAAACAATTGACAAATGAATCGTTAAAAAAGATTGAAACTTTGTTTAAAAAAATATTAGCTAGTTCATAAAAATTAACTATTCTGAATTGTTTACTTCTAAAAGAGTTGTCTTGCAAAAGTCTATACTTCGTTTTAAATTATTACTGGGATCTTTGAAGCTGCATTTCTTTTGAAACTTTGTATCTTTTTTGCTGATTAATCACGACTGATTACAGGATAGTAATGATCAATCATTCGAGAGGGCAATTCAACTTGCATTTAAATAACCAATCTTAATCTTTTTTATTTAGTTCTAAACTTTTTTTCTACAAGGTCAAAAAAAGAATTTTTTTAAAAGCAAGAAATGAATTCCAACTACTAATTAGCCCTAGTAATTGTTACTTCGTTTAATGAATTAATCAATCTTACTTGTTTTTTAGAGTTATCTGATTCTTTAGGCAGAACAAGTTACTGTGTATTTTGTGGTAATTTATTTCCTGCTATTTTTAAAAGGCTCTTTTTTATATAAAAAAAAAATAAAGCTAAAAAGTGTTGCAGTTTCTTCATGAACATTTTTCTTAACATTTAATAATACATTTGTCAGTTTCTTGGACATATGTCTGCCAAATAAAATATGAGAAAGAAATGTAACTTTTAAAATCAGAAATAATGTAAATCTAATAAAAAATTTATTTAAGCAATTTTCTAAATTAGTGTTATATTTTACTGGCTTAAATTTAGAGAAAAATCGTATAAGCATTTTGAGAATCAAATTTTTCTTGTTAATTTTTTTTAAAAAACCTCCTAAATTTTTCAAAAAAAAAAAAAAAACTTTGATTTACTTGTCGATAACTATTTTTATCCAAAAACGTAATAGTTTCACAAATCAACTTTTGATGTTTGACATTTTTTTTTTAAAAAAATTATATTAAAATAAACGGAAATTCTAAAAGATAATCATAGTCTTCATTTGCTATTTGTATAACAAGTCGTGATTATTATTCTTCAGTTTTCATTGTGAAAATATTTTTTTTAAAAATTATATAACTATCCTAAGTTATTCGTGATTCAATGTGATTTTACAGATTGCGGTCTGTATAGAGACCGTCCATAAATTATGCGTAAAAGAGAAAGATTTATTGTTTAATATGAACATTTTTCTTGAAGAAAAAGAGTAAAACTAATTTTTATCTAACAAGTTATATTCCTTACCTAATTCTTGTGTGATTGTTTTCTTGTTTTCCTTTGACGTTGTTTAGGAATTGTACAAGAGGTATTAGTGACACCTCGTAATTTTGAAAGATATAATGATGAAAGTGGCTCTTGAGCTTACTTGTCCCTACAAAATGAAATCAATGAAGTAAATTTAATTGTGTTGAACTAATTATACGTCTTTTTTTTAAAAAATTTATAAATACATGTTGTAGCCTGGTAACAGCTGAAAAAGTTCTGATTACAACTTTTACTCGACATTTGTCGAGTAAAAGTTTTCCTGTTTTTAATAAATGCGTTAAGCAAATGCAAGTGAATAAAAAATTTATACTATTTTATGACAAACATTTTCAATAAAGATTACTTTTACAACTGTTTCTAAATTTACGACACACGTGAAAATAACGATGGCAACACCTGAACTCGTTTTACGTTCTCCGTAATTCTTCAACACACTTCATAAGGTCTTTTTCGTTATTCTGAATAAAAATCCAATGCATATCATCATTTCTTTCGACATATCTTCAGCGGAAACTAGGACTCATGATTCAACTTGAATATGCCTCAAAAAACTCTAGATCATGACAATTGGTCACCCTGAAAAATTTCCAAAAAGAAAAGTAAGCACCATAGAAACTTTCTTCATACTAATTCTTTCTTTAAACAACAAATGAATCATTTGTATATAGTCTGGAATATATCATGATCCGACCAACGTGCTTTGAAATATAGGTAATTATGTCATTATGTCATTCGGGTATTGTGTAGAACATTTTTTTTTATTATATACAAAGCACTTCAGTTATATTCTAAATTTATTGTATAATCCATTGCAGAAACATAAGTTTTACATCCATAATTATTTTTTTGAACTATACAATTCTTTTTCAACAAAATAATTCCTTTTTCAGGATGTATATACAAGAATATAGATATATCATATGTATACATGTATACAGGATGTATGCATAAGAACACTATACGGAAGTATACATATGCATATATATATATAATATACATAATGATGTATACGCAAGAAAATGTATACATAGGATGTATGCATAAAATAAACGTTATGATATATACATATTATATATATTTACATAAGGATGTATATACAAGAAATGTATACAGGATGTATGCATAAGAAACATAGGATATATGCATATTATATATACATAATGATGTATACGCAAGAAATGTATACAGGATGTATGCATAAGAAACGTATGATATATACATATTATATTTACATAAGGATGTATACTCAAGAAATGTATACAGAATGTATGCTTAAGAAACATATGATATATATAGATACATATTATAAACACATAAGGATGTATGCATAAGAATCATATGATATATACATATTATATGCACATAAGGATGTATACATATTTTTTTCTGAACTATATAATTAATTCTATTTCAACAAAGTAATACATTTCTCAGGATGTATACACAAGAAATGTATACAGGATGAATGCATAAGAAAAACATAGGATATATACATATTATATATACATAAGGATGTATACTCAAGAAATGTATACAGGATGTATGCATAAGAAACATAGGATATATAAATATTATATATATAAATAAGGATGTATACATAGTTTTTTTTCTGAACTATACAATTCTATTTGAACAAAATAATACATTTTTCAGGATGTATACACAAGAAATGTATACAGGATGTATGCATAAGAAACATAGGATATATATATACATATTATATATACATAAGGATGTATACACAAGAAATGTATACAGGATGTATACATAAGAAATTGTTTTATATTTCAGTCAATAACCAATAAATTACTACATGTTACTTTCTAAGAATCTTTCAAAAACATATTGATATTTTTTTAATTTAATTTACCCGAGTAGCTACTCATTATAATGACTTATACATTTCATTATTTACTTTTGTTTTGAAATAGCGCGTTTTTATCATTTTACAATGAAATAAACATTTTACATACTGTATCATTTTTAATATCAAGTACTGTTATTTTAAATATTAAAATTTTAGCTAATGCTGCATATAAAATAATAAATTATGGAATTAAAAATACGTGATAAATTGCTATCATCTACTGCATATTTCGAGCCTTTCTTTCTATTTTTTCCCAAATTAAGTTTAAAAATCCAGGCTCACTAGTATAGTTTAGTTCTTAATAAAAAAGAAGTATCCATATTTATTGCATTATTCCACAGGCGCTTTAACTTTTACGTCTACCATTAATTTTTTTTCTAACTGCGTTATACATAATAATTAATTATTCATTTATTTTGCCTGCTTCTAAAATGAGCGCGGAACCCTTTCTAAATAACTCCCTATAATAACACAATTTTTGGTCGAAAATTCATTTTTGTTAAATGATTCCGGTTATCTCACACGCAAACCGCTTTCCCTCGTAAAATAAAGATTTCGCTTAAGGAAATTTATGTTAATGTACAGTGCAAAGTAAAATCATAAAAAAAGGGCCGAAAAGCTCGAGCGCTAATGCTGATTATTTTTTATACCTATTATTTTGCTCGTAAAAATAGCTCAAAGTGACAGCCCGTTTGATATATTTTATTAACGTCCGAGGGCCAACATCGAGTTTGAGGTACAAACTGTCAAATTATCTTAATGATAAGACGATATTTCATGGGAGATCCGCGAACTTGTAAGGATAGAAAGCTTGAGCCCGTGGGCTAGGAAGGGAGCGTCTCCATATCAAAACAACGACTTGTTCAGATCTATCTTTCAGTGAGTAAATTCTTGCTGAAAATGAATTGAAACACAAAAACAAATATTGCAAACGTTATTTAAAGTGGTCTAAATTATTTTCACACATCCATCAATACCAAAATTTTACTAATTCAGTAAATTTATCTGAATTATTCCTTTTTTCTTACTGAATCATATACTGCAAGGCTATAAGCAGAAAATTCTAATTTTTATCTCTTTTTTTCTTAATAGCTGCATGATTTTTTAAATGAATAATAACTAACTGCGTTTAGTTTCGCTAACTGATAAAACTAAACCGAATAATATACGAATTATGTACGATTATACGAATAATGTCTTAAGATCTTTTACATAAAACCAGAATACAACAAAATATTAAAAGTAAATTATCAAAAACTATTCACACATCATTGATCAAATAATTGCTCTGTAGAGCGAATAAGTACATAAGAATACAAAAGTAAACATATTTAATACATTATACATAACATACATAATACAAAATTAAAACAAAATAATAATTTAATTAATTATCAGTTATTATTAATACATATTAATGCGTAATATATATTAATACTTAATACATATTAATATATAATATAAATTAATTAAAATACTTATTAATTAGAAGTTAATAATAATTAATAATCAATTCTTTAAATAGATTTGTCAGGTTTCCAAATGCACAATGTTACCAAAATTTGCTTGATTTCACTAATCTACTGCATCCAGAAATTTTGTAATTTCCTTAATAATAATAAACTATTATTTTACTTTGTAAATTTTTTATTTGACATTTCTACTTGCACTTATAAATTTTGATATATTCCATTCTGCATATTCGTATAGTCTGTTTAAGTTTACTGAATAAATACCTTTCAGTGTCTGTTTTCAAATCTTAATAAAATGGAAAATAAAAAGAAATGAAGAGTAAACATGGTAAGTAAAAGGATTTATTAGAAATATTGATACTTAAAAAATATTATAAATAAATTAAATTTTACAAAAATTTCTCATGGAAGTATTAGATGCAAATACTATTTTATACGTAAATTTAACAATAATTTACTAAATTAATATTTTTTTAAAATTCTTACTTTGTGAGTGACGAGATTGCAATGAATCACTTTGATGTCCTAAAGACTGACATGTAATTCTTTTTTTACCTTTATCTACCCCATTAATAATTTACTGCATTTTTTTCACGCAATATTTTTTTTGAGTCACTACATTAAAAATTAAGGAATATACATAAATAAAACACTTAACTTTGGAAAATTTAACCTGTTAGAGCTAATTAATTAAATTTATACTTTTAAGTGTCGTCAATACACGGAGGGCTAAAATATTCCCATAATCACTAGTATAGCTAGTTCTGGGTGAGCCCCGTATCAAAACTCCTTCGGGCCCTTTTTAACCTTGTTAGTAGTACTGTAGCTGCACATGTTGGGACCCCTGTAGCTTGGGGCCCCGTATCATTGATACGGCAGTAGCTACGCCCCTGAACATAATATAAAATGACTGCATGACCATTTTAACGGAGTTTTAACTCCTGAAAATGCTAAATAACCAGAGAAGACTAATATTGTACAGCACAAAAAATATAAAAGATTATAAAACTCTTTAGATTTGTTTATTTTTATAGATAAAAATAAGTTTTACACACAAACTTATTTTTATGATATTCAAAGAAACAGTTTTTCTTTTCATTAATGCACAGAAATACCTTACATATTGTGCATTTTGAGTGAGGTTTCGACTGAATGTTTTTTAAAACACTGCGTCCTGTGGTAGGAAATACTGTATTTTTTTAAGTTGAGCTATGCACTCTTAAGTCTTGTTCAATCTCTTGGGTCTTCTTCAGAATCTGACAATAATCCCAGCAGATTATGTACTGTGACTTCTTCACCTGATGAGTTAGTGTATCACTGCTTTTAGATGGTAGGTTCTGCAATAAATTCGAAACCTCTTGAAGACTAATCTTCTTCTTTCTAAACAATTCTAAGAAAAAGAAGAAAAAATTAATGCACCTTGAAAACCTCCCATTATAGTGAAATCTCAGTTACACACAAATAAATTAAAATGATAACTTTTAAATAAATAATAGATACTTATTTCATTGAATTGTGCGGCAAAAAAAAAAAAAGAACAATCTCAGATTTAAATTTAAAATACTTTTTTGAAAACGTTAAAAAAACAATAAAAAGGCAAATTAAGTAAGATAAGCTACAAAGAAATGCCACAAACGCAATTTAGTAACTTTAGTAATGACGCTACTACACAACGAAAAACAATATAAAAAAACTACACGGACGAAAAGTAAACACGAAGTGCTTAACATTCCTAACATCCAGTGTACTGGCGGTACTTGTAAGTACCACAAAGTTATTCAACTATAAAATATTGTATACACTATAAACTTTAAATAAAAAGTCACATCACGTTTTCTAAGGTGTTACTTAACATATAAAAAAACAAGACACCTTTTGATTTTAACTACTTTTGCAGAACAAAATTGACAATCCGATACAAATAACAGCTGAAAACGCAACTTCAGCTTTATAACTATTAGCCTTCCCCGCTAAAATAATCGTCATAGAATCCGTGCTGCCATATATCCTGGAAGAGAGGAATTAAAAGAGTGTTCTTGCAAAGTACTGTTTGAATATTCGTAGAAATGGTTATTCTATGTAATTTTAAACGGGATGGTACTTATATAAGTACCGTCTGTCGATAAAAGGTTAAAGGCTACCCGAAAACCACCATGTAAATTGATATAGTGTTTGTTACATGTTAAATTCATTTAGACTCAAAAAACCCTTCATGTGCTGAGGTGCAGAAATTCATGAACTTCAACTCAGTTGTCATCTTGATGTGTGTGTGTAATTTCACCATGGTTCAAAAACCAAGGCTTTCGTTTCAAATACTCCATCATATAACTCTAAAGCTTCTGCAATTGAAATACTGTTGAAGACCCACCGTGCAAAGGGGCCCGATGAACGTTAAATAAGTCGAGACTAAAACATTCTCCCATTGGTAGAGTGTGGAAGTTAAGAGAGAGGAGTGCCAGCTCAAGTATCATCGAAGTCACTTGACCATGGTTTCAAATTACGAATTCAGACGCTAAAATCCCTCGAGTAGCTGAATAGTGTGACGTTAATATTCACTCACCCGCACACTCTGCAATTAAAAGGCGAAATCATGTCCACTGACAAGTTTTTTTAAAAAAAGAATCACATATTAACAAACCCACCAATATATTAATTATCACACAGCAAAAAAGATGTTTAAAGATCTTGACAACAGATGTCGAAGCAATGTCATTTAGAATAGTGACAAGTTTCCGTGTAGATTGACGTTAGCTATGTGCGACCTGTTATTAAGCATGGCGATTATTGTAATTAAACTTGGCGTATTGATGACAAAATAATTTAAGATGTATGAATGTGTCTGATTACAATGCATTAGAAATAATCTAAATATTTTTATGTTCGCAATTCATAATGAAGTAGGGTTAAAATAGTAGGAAAAAAGTAAGCCTTTTCTCAGGAAAAATCTTTATTTGTGATGTTAATATGAGCAGGATTGCGAATGACATAAAAGGAATCATTTAATAAAAGATACTTTCAAAGATAAATCATCATGATATGATAGCCTTAGATTATTTCCCTTTTTGATTAAATTTTTAATAATAGCAACTAATATATATGGATATTTGTTAGTGTGAATAGAAGTTCTTCTTACACCAAGTAAAAGCTGTTTTTGTTCATATGAAAACGATGAGGTGAGTTTGAGTTTGTCAACGTCGCACTACAACAGGGGTGGGCAGACTTTTCCAGGGTACGGGCTACTTCTAATTTTTTCAAGGTGTTGCGGTTCACCCAGTATCAGTGGCATACACAAAGGGGGGGGGGAGGTCCACGGGTCTGGGCCCTCCTCCATAGCCCATGATTTTTTTTTCGGTCGATTATTATCCCATGTATATAGTACAGAACATTTTATTAAATATTTGTCATTAATAATTCTTTTATTAATTAATGCTAATTATTTATCAAATAATTTATTTCTAGCTGTTCTTTGTTCCTGACAATCTACAAAATGAAAAAAAAATGTTTGGTAGCGTTTTGGGGGTAGGATATGAGAATGGTACACATTTGACCCTGGAGCACCACACCCCGAGCACCCTTTGAAAAATTTACGAGTGCCCCCCCCCCTGACCATGGTCGTAGGTGTGGTGAGTTAAGTAGAAAGTCAGTAATATTTATTTTAACTCAATAATAAATATGGAATATAAGTACTTACCTACGTAAATAAAATGAATAACTCACTTTTTTGAAGCCACGTTTAAAGCAAAACGCAAAATACAAACATGATAATATAATAGACATATAAATATAATAATATCTAATATAATGCATTTACATCAAACAAATCAAAATCCATTAAAAAATAAAACATTTCTATCTAAAGTTAGTTCTCGTAGTTATAGTCAGTAGAAGACTTAGTTTGCGTACTGTCAGCCAAGCTTGAATATTTCCGTATACAATTACTAACGGCTAATCTTCAGGCTGTCACTCCAAATTGTCTTGGTGGTCCACCGGTCGATCGCGATCGACATAATGCCTACCCTAGTATTACAAAGTAACATGAGAGCTATTGGCGACAAAGCTTACAATTTTGAATCATGGTCAAGTGACGAAAACGACACATGAGTTGGCGCTCCCTTCCGAACTGTCACACCATGTCAACGGGAGAACTTTTTGTATCGACAAATTTAACAGGCATCACCTCTCTTAACCCGGCGGGTCTTCAGGGGTACTGGGGTTCAAATTCACGACAATACGGCCTCGGGTCCACGACGACAACCTCTTGGTTACCGCGGTCACCCTTTCCGGAATAAAATGCTGAAACTACATAAGAAGGAATTATTTTCAGACCGATTATTTTTGTGGGGTTTCTAGAATTTAACTTTCTGGATAGTTTTAAGAAATAATCTTGATTTTAGTATTTAAAAAAAAACATTAATACATTAGAAACAGCAAAAATAAAGTTTGTTTATGAGTTTATGGAAAAATACTTTCTGAGAAAGAAAATAACAGCAACAAAAATATAATTAATCTGTTGTTTATTAATGAAGTTTAAATAAATCTTGTGTCAACATAATACGTGTCCTTGGGCATGATCTGAATGAGAATTTTAAAAAACAACTGTGGTACCTTAGCATCAAAGAAACAAGACAAAATTTGTTTCATGAAAAATTTACCTTACCACTGTAAACTCTACTGTTTTGATTAATGAAGTTAGAGATTAAGATGCAATGCTGCTAGAATTTTAGACAGTCCTTATCGTTGATTTTATCTAAAAAAATCATGGTCTAATAATTGGTTGTTTTTCTAATTTAGATAAATATGAAAAAGTACTTCAGGAAAAACTTTCTTTCTCGGCCGTGTAACTATCCGGAGAGTCAATTAATCTCTGAAAATCAGTAGCAGTAAAAATAGATAGTTTATGTGTTTACAGTTCATTGAAGAGCATTTCCTTCAAGAATAGCGCAGTTTACCTGAAGTTTGCGTTATGTACAGCTATTAATAATGTTTCTGTGTTAATACAAAGGGTCCTTGAACATGTTGGGAATGAAAGAATAGGGCAAAAGATGAAGTGCCATAGGTTCCATCGAAACATTCGTTTCGTGAAAGGCATACAAATGAAGACTGCAACCAGAAGTACCCACCTGTCTTGTGATCATTCTGCAATTAGCTACTGCGAGTATTAATGATTTTATTATTGAAATGTAGTCCTTTGGAAAGCCTCCAAACAATCCTCTGCCTCCCTTCCTAAATAACTCTCCAAGGAAAACTCCGAAATGCCAGAACAAATTAATTTCAGCATAAATATCAACTGGGAACAATTCATCACACAGCCGAGAATTTATTCTTGGGAAAACTCGTTTCCGATTCGATACAAAGCAATTAATATTAATAATTTCGCATGACCGAACATGCCAGCTAACGCTAAACCGTAACTAAAGTTGGCTAAGCTATAACACCATTAAGAAAGGGAAAAGATTAAAAAACCACTCACAGGATGGGTCATTTTTCTTGGAGATTAATTAATTGTAAGTTTTTGGAAGGGTTATTTATCCTTTCTTGTATGAGTTCATGCATAACAAACTACATGGGTACGGGAAAGTGTGTTAAGCGTGATAACTGATTGGAAAGAAAAGGCATCGTTTGGAGCATAAGTTGTAGTAGTTGAAGTTGGGTAGCACGTCCTTTTTTTTTGTTGTTGTTACTTAGTGTGGAGAGTGAAGGGTTGATATTAATGACATGGTTAAAGTTAAAACATAAGCATAAGCATACGATAGTCACGCAGATATGTTGCTTTCAGAAACCAAACCTATGTGGTAGGTCACATACTCTTTAGTATTTCCACATTTATCTAAAGAAAATTGAAATTCTTTGGGAAGTTCGTGAACTAGCAAAAACTAATTGAAGTTTTTGTACTGTATTTTTTGTTCCTTTTTGAGGTATATTTCAACTACTGGGGAAGTTTAATTTGTTAAAAGTATCCATTCCATTTTTCACAGCCTTAAGCTAAAATTAAATAAGGTAGGTCGTTTCATTCGCTGGTAAAAAATGACGTGTTGATAATTGTGATATGTTAACGTTAGAATTTATTTAGTTTTAATAGAGTAGTTGGGCATTTTTCGGGGAGGGGGGTAAAATTGAAGCACATACTGAAGCAAATAAATAAATAAATAATAAATAACATGAGAAGTTTTAAAACCAAATCTTCATGATGATTTTTGTTGCGGTATTCAATTTAAACTTTTTATTGGGGGGAAAAAACTGTAATTTTGATCTTTTTCAGTGCCAAAATGTAATTACCATTATATATAGTTTCTATTAATTTTATACAGATGTAAATAAAATTTCTAATGATTAGCTTGAAATCAATCAGGCCTATAAAACACATTCTAGTAAAAATTTATCCTATTTCAGATCTTAAGATTTATACTCTAAATAGAGAAAAGAAACACTATTTTTTTTCATATTTCTAATGGGGCTGCACATTAGTATTTTTAAGCCTTTGCAGACCTAGTACATTCCTTGGAACTGGTATCAGTTTTTAGCGCGGCACCATATAGGCGATACCAATTGCCGCAAGTAATTTTGACACCCAGTTTGAGGCACCAGAGCTCAGGCAATACGAACTTGTACTAGAATTTAATTTTGCCGAGAGCACCCGAGCCAAATTGTCAACAGAGGTATCTTTTACATGCCATATAATCATACTACATGGCCTCTGTCCATTTCCTGCATCATGCAAATCCATCGATAATGGGCCAGGTCGAGCCCGCAACCTTAGGTGCAGAAGGCCAGCGACAAACCAACCACGCCACCTAGCCGGTAAAAAGAAGCACTAAACTTTTTTTAAAAAAAATAATTCCACTAACTAATAGACTGTAGTAACCATTTCATACCGACATTACTTTTGTGATAACAGTCACATTTAACTAGTTTACTGTGGTTAGTTAACTGGGGCACCCCCCGTTTGAAACCACGCAACTCTGCATGTCACGGGAATTAAGAGATGACGAGTAAACTTGTCAAAGAATTAGTGACGCTGTTAAAATATTGGATCAAAAGATGAGTTAATTTTATAAAATTTCCAATTTTAATTTAAATACTTATTTATTTGGGTATCATAAACATATATTACTAAGGCAAGAAAGTTTAATTACATAAAATTTAAAAATTTAAATTCCGCCTGTGGAGTAGAATACACCGAAACTATGGTACTATGCAAAATGGGATTTGGCAAATGGAACACCAGTAACGCAATTCCTTCCTGATCTTAAGTAAGTAACAGTGTGAACATCTTCACATAAATAAACTCATTACGCTATTTTTTACGCTGTTTCAGCTTGTGCATACGGAAATGCATGAGTTCATCTTAAATTGTTCATATTTTTTTATTTATTTGTTTTGCTTCGGCCTGGACTCAAAATATTCTAAACATATTGAAATTTAGGAATACTTTTGTTTTTTTTTCAAAATTACAATAAAAATAGCCAATGGTCACTGTTAAGGATATAGATGGCGCTACTTCGGCAGCGGCGATGCGTGAGTGGAATTGGTGAGGTATTGTGAGGTGTGAGATGCAAGAATTGTAAATAAAGTTATTTTTATTATAGAGTGGAAGCTTTATTGTAGTTAGTAGTGTCTTCAGTGCAGTCACTACTTTTTACTCAAGGCTACTTCTACTCATAGACTTCATTTTACTCATGATGAGTTTTCTCGCGATGACACAAAACCCTGCCACTTCTCCTTGATAAATACACTCGTCAAACAGTGGCGTTAAGTTAACTCCCGCATTGCGGGGAAACCAGGATTCTAGGGGGGGGGCAAAGCCTGACTGATGCCAAGTACGTATCCGTTGTAAGATTCGGCTTGTGGCTCAAACCTGACTTTGCAGGATGGTGGGGTTAATAGTCTCCCCGTTACGCCACTGTCATCAATCATAGTAAAGTGGTGAAGTACATCTTAGGTTGGTATCATTGAAGAAACCTCGTGCAAGTTTAAATTTCTCATGCTGAAATAATGTGGAAGCTTGGAGAGAGTGGTTCCAGCTCATGTACCAGTTTCGTCACTTGACCGTGGTTCAAAATTATTAGGTTTGCCACCAGTAACCTTCATGTAGTTCAAAGTGTGACGCTCATAAGCAATCAATCAATCAATGCATCTTAGGATTATATTTCCTATAATATTTGCTCAGATTATCTCTGTGTTTTTATTTTTATATTGATTCCTTCGCAAGAACCTATATTACTGCTGGATCAAAGTTAAACGTTTTGGTAGGAGCAATTTGTATTCAAGTAAACGTTTCAATAAAGAGTATATAATGAGTGTTATTTATACTTAAATATTTTATTCAGATCTTGACTTTCATTAACCGTAAAACAACATCATGTATGTTATAAGAGCAACGATGTGTTATTGACTCTGAGTAAAATTAGTTTTCAAAAAGAGTGAATTTTACCTTCGTTAAAACTGGATTGTAATGGACATTAGATTAACGTCGATTGATGACAAAATGGTAAAGATTATTAATTTGTTCGTAAGTTTATTTTTGTGGTTTCCAGATTAATAAAAAGATAATTATTATTAATTGTACTATTTCCATTTGCCATTTTTTCGAATTTTGGATTTTTTTTATTCAATTTTTAGGATGATTCTCGATTATTTTTTTCCGAAAGTCTAATATTTTTTTTTAGTAATTGTATGATTTTTTTCTTTAATGTATTTAGTGAATAAAGAATTTCAGAATTTGCTAATGTTCCACTTTTGTCAAGCTTAAACTTATTAAAAAATATGTTCTTTAAAACATTTAAACATTGCTATGAGAATTAATTACGACTTATGATTCGTCTACAAATGCTCTTACATATGTTATTTGAAGAATATTTAGCGTATTTTCAATCATAGCCTATTTTTTTAATTCGTAATAACAAGCAAAATTTTTTACCTGATGTTCCAAACTTTCAATCTTAATTGTTTTCTTTAAAGACTATGAAAAGAGAGTTAAATTAAAATAAAAGTACTATCAAAAAGTGTTTTTAAAATTTCTTTAGTTATTGTTGTTGTTGTCGTGTCCTTCCTGGAGTTACGGAATAAAGGTTGCCAGAGCCTGTGAGACAGGTTGGACTTTTTAACGACAGATGGCGACACCACCTCCACAATTTGGGCATGGAACTGGAGGAGAAGGAAATATTCTCCAGCCCCCTGCACTCGTGGTTTCTGCTGAGACCACCCACTAGACTTTCGGATCCACTGATTTCTTTAGTAAGATTTTTTTTTTTTGACTAAACTATACATTATTAATTAATATGTGGAGTTTTCTTTACAAATGAATAAAAAATTAGCTCAATTTTTTATCATTATTTTCTTTTCTGAATAAAAAAAATTAGCAACTCACTTTTTTGTTCCTTTTTTAAATTTTTCTTCTAATAGGATATAAAAGCTAGCATTTGAATCATATTTTTATATAATAATTAACTATTACTGACGTTGCGTGAAGCCTTCTACCGTATTCTTAATTGTGAAAATCTTGACAACGGCACTGAAATATAACGCTAGTTATACTGATAAAAATATAACTTAAAAATTCAGTACAAAATATAAGAAATAGATACTTTTACGTAAAAGGCTACCGACAACTCAGGAAATAAAGATAATAATGTAGTGAGTTAATATAGCTTTTTATATATTTTTAGTCTTTGATGCACTACTACCGTATTTACTCGAATCTAAGCCGCCATTTTTCCCAATGTTAATGCTATTGAAAATCTACTACGGTATTTGCTCGAATCTAAGCCGCACTTTTTTTCCAATGTTAATGCTATTGAAAATCGGAGCGGCTTAGAATCGAAGAGGAAAAAGTCGTTGGATGGGGCAATTGGAGCAATTATAGGTTTATGCATGCATGTAAAAGTTTACAACACAGGTAAAATATAACTAATTGTTCACTTCTTATTAGTTCTCAATTTAAATTTATTCCAATTTCATAAAATTGGATACCGATAGCAATTTTATACAATTTTTCATTTTTTGCAAAAACTTGTTGAAAATTTAGGGTGCGGCTTAGATTCGAATAAATACGGTATTTTAATTTTTAAGAATTCGTGGTACTTCTTTATCATCTTAGATACAAAACATAGTTCCAACATTCATATTCTTTTATTTTTATGATCCCCCATTTTCTTAATTTACTCTAGGCGTTAATTATCAGTTTTAAAGCTCCAAAAAGCTTATCTCGATCATGTAGTGCGAACAAGGTAAGGCGTTATATCTATACAGCCCCGAACAATTTTAATACCAGTTCCGAATTCATTGATAGCCTCTAATCACATAGCCTTAACGTATAAACACTATATTTCAGTCGTTGAGAAAAATCTTTGGCTGGGAGCCACGTATTTTATTCTCCTGTAGGTAATAAATTTCGCCTGCCACCTGTTTTCTAATGAGAGTCGCTTTCTAGAGCCTGCTATTAACCATCAATCGTTTTTAGGGCCACGTCTGTATTAAAGGATGCTTTATCTTCTCAATTTATCATACTACCTGCCAACGTCGACGACTGGTAAATTGATTGATGACTCAACTGCCAATGGATATTGATAATGTATTTGTTTATTAGAGAGAGGTCCGTTTTTTTGTTGTTGGTTCTTTTTCGCTCGTATCTCTTAAACGATTAATCGACTTCTCTCGCAAGTCATCGATTACTCTTCCCCTCTATTTCATGGTCTCCCGTGGCGATTGAAAATGGATAAATTTCCTCAGTTGACTATTATGAGATGTTTATCTCAATGACCAATTTAATTAGAAGGTTCTACAGCCTTGTCAGGTGCACTCGCCCAATTCACAGTTTTAATTAAGTTTTCAATTTTGATTCTTCTTTCTGACAATGAGTCAGTGGATGGATGGAGAGTGGGAAAAAAAGAGTTACGTGTGATAAAATAAAATCTTTATTCTAAGTTTTAATGAAGATCTTTGTTGCAGTGAATAGGCAAGTGATGATTTGAGATGAAGTGGTTAATGGAGTAAAAGCAAAGAAGTCTCAATCCAGTGCTTTCGAAAAAAGGGAAAAAGAGATAATAACTAAATTTTAAAATCATAATTGGTGATAAAGTTTCTCAAAACAAAGCAAAAAATGCTGCTTTTATAAAACATATTAAGTACCAATTCAATAACATTTCATATATATATATATATACTTTCTGACCCGGCAAACGTTGTTTTGCCAAATAAATTATTTCTAATGAATATTTTGGTAGCCAAATAAAAATAAGTAACTCATTGTAAGTGTGTGGGGATGTGAAATATGACTGAAATCCGAATGATGCGCTTTGAACGATGACGGCTTATAAAAGTAAAAAAGCACAAACATTCCTTTTTAGAATTTTTTTGTACTTTTATTATTTTAACTAATTAATTTCAAAAAAATTAAAAAATAACAATATCAGTCTCGCCAACCATGATTCCAGCAACATCATCAACAACAGGTGCATTGAATCTACGAATGTGCTCTCCAGCTGGTGTTTTATCAGGATTGATGACAATAGCGTGATTGTCACTTTGTAATTTGTGCATGTGTGATTTGAATAATTTCAATAATTCATTGTGCTCATTCAATAAAGCGTCCAGTTCACCGCCAATGCGTCGGGCAAAAAGTGAATTGAGGTTATTGTAGCTACAACGTGCCATCCAAGCGATTGGCGAGTGCGCTTTCGGAGTCCTCCCCACCCATAAAGTAAATTTGTTAAAATTTATGTGGTTCATTCGGCATTGGCAGCAATGAGCCGACTTTGTGATAAACTTGGCCTTTGATTTTGAATGTTGAATTAAATTGTTGATCATTTGCAGCATTATTTGTAACTATTTCTGTTGCTCCGAACGATGTCATTTGGAAACATAAATTGAATGGTCGAATTGACCAGGATCAGGTTAGAATCGGGATCCATGCCGATAAGTAAACCATTCAATGGCTCAGGTGGTGTTTCAATTTCCGGTAGTTGCACTTTTCTTGACGCGCAACACATCCCGGCTGGCTCATTTAAAAATTTAAGCGCATTGCAATGCGGACATTCCTTGTCCGTAGCACCAATTGTCACATTCGAATGAGCGTAATATTTAACATTGGGTTCATACTCGAATGCTAGCCGACGGAATGAATCGGATGAAATGCTCGATGTACTTGCTGGCGTTGTTGGTCATTTGCTCTGAGTGTGTCAAATAGGAATCGAAGCGCTTGTCTATGCTCTAATCGTCTTTGTTGATTTTGTTCAACTCGTGCCTCTTGTAATTGTGATTTACGCAACTGCGCTATATTCACACGCATATCTTCATTATCCTGTTGGATTTGTTCATCTGTCCTTTGAGCTCTTCTTTTTCGCATGGCTGTAGATTTAGTAATTCGACGGCCTAAATCAGATCCTTTGCGTCTTGCTGGCAATATTTACTGTACAAAACACACAAATAGATCAAATTGAAGTACGTAATGCTAGAAAACAGTATACTGATAATGTACCTGTTTTTTTATTATTTTACTTCTACCTTTCACAATTATAAAAAAACGTATATATTTCTCTTTACATTGAAAACGATACCCGAAAATTTTGAGCACACCAGTATTACAGTTTTATTAATTGGCGTTTAATAATAAATAAACTAATAAATAATAAATAAGAACTGAAAATATGCAGAAATGGTTTATACAGGAAACACAATAGTTGTTATTGGCGAGAGCTCGTGACACGTGTTGAAAACTATCGATTTATATGAGATCACTTAATTAACTGAACGTGAGAACTATCTTGAACAAAATGGGAATAAATAATTATAGCACTGCAAATTGATGATACATAAATAAATTTTGGTGGAATAATTCTTTAAACATTAGTGCTTTTCGAAATATCATAAAACTCTTTTACATGGAATAAAGCTCAACAGAAATGTATTATTTACAACTTCCCTAAATGACAGTGATGTATTTATCTTCCTATAATTTTTCTCTGGGTCTGGGTTTTCTTTTTTCTCTGACAGATTAGTATTTTTCTGGCGCGAAACCGATTTTCGACGCCAAGCGAAACAACAGACAGGGGTTTTAAGGTTTTTAATTAATATCTTCTCAACTAATTGCAATATCGGAATGAAAAATAGTTTACGTCCTATTATCAGACCTACTGAATATACGCACAAAATTTCATAAGATTCGGTCTAGCCGTTTCGGAGGAGTTTGGTTACAAACACTGTGACAGGAGAATTTTATATATTAGATATATGTCTATATATATAAAGAGTGGTTAAAATTTTACAAGATTGACTTGAAACTATAATTGGTTTTCAGAATAAATTTGGACATAAAAGTTAATTCTTGAAGTTACCCTAAATTAACTAAACATTTTATACATCCAGTCCACACAAATCAATTATTCTTCATTATCTGAATTATTCACTAAACTTTGGGAACTTTTAGTTTGTATCTATTATACGGGTCAATTATTATTATATATAAGTATCACATTTAAACTCCTCTGCATAAAATATTTTATTTAAAAATTTTTTAATCAAAGGTGTCCGAACAAGATTATACAAATAGCTTTTCTTCCTACCAAACCTTGAGGTACTTTAGTAGTCATGGTAACGAGCTTGTTATACGGTGTGTCATGAGTTCGAGCCCTTGTGCTACTGAAGACCCACCACGTAAAGGGGTTGATGGGAGTTGCACACACAAAATTTTTCAAGGGGATTTTTTGTCGATTTTCTTAACAAAAAACAGTAAAAAATAAATTATTGAATTTATAATTAGTATTAATTAATAAAATAAATTATTAATTAATACTAATTATAAATGCAATAATTTATATATATATATATATTATATATAGGATTATCACATCATTCGCGCGCGAAAAAAACTCAAGGGCTTGGGGGGAGGGAGTCCAGACCCCTAGGACACCCTCCCTTGTGCGCCACTGGGTGATGCACATTAAATCTGTAATGGCTCAAAGTTCTCCTTTGGATAGTGTAGTAGTTTAGAGAGTAGAGTGAACAGGTGTCATTCTCGTGACTTGATTGCTGATCAAAATTACGAGGTCGTCCCCAACAGTCCTCTTGTTGCTTTAGAGCAGTGGTTCTTAAATTTTCGTTCGCCGCGCCTTCCCCATCCCTCTCTACATATCAGCCTGACATCGTGGACCCCCAAGATTTTGAACACCCCTCATTGACTCCTAACACATGAATGAGTGATTTAAAGGTTCCTCAATTATCCTAACTGTTACTTCAAGACTTTTTAACACTTCCTATTTTTTTTTCTTTATGAAAACAGAGTTAACTTCTAATTATATTAAAATATTTCAAAATACTCATTCCAAATAATGTTTAAACATCTGGTGGCTTAGTCAGTCAGTTCAAGACAACTCCTTTTTTGTCTTTAAGAAAACTTTTATTACGGGACGACACTGACTTCGAGAAACACGAAAGAAACATATATGATTAGGTTATGTATTATTAGGGCAACCGACCTTCAATTACAGATTACAACCAGGGAAGTCTTAAGGCATGGGCCAACTGGGAAGAGGGCCTCACCCTCGGTGGAGGCTTCGTTTCGTTCTCTATTCTGTCTTAGTAAGATCATGATCCGGATAATTTTAATGGTCAAGTATTATTCCCGTTCATATTCTCCGAAAAACAGGGAATATCTAACTGCATGTCAACTGGCAAAAGTGGTAGGGCTGTATTATTATGTGATGCTCGTTTTTCATGTCTAGGCTTGGGCCTAATGAAATAAACAAACACTCAACTCATTTAGTGGAAATGCGGCCATCGGTCGAGCCGGTTCGTGCCTAGGTTTGTGAGATTGTGAGTCGTGCACCTTTATTTGTTTGAAATTTCCATTCGAATGAGTATTTGGCAATGCATGCTGTATACTGTCTACTTTTTAAGATTTCAGGTAGGGCCTACCTTTTCATAGGTTCCCAGGGCCTCACAACTCTTCTGGGCCTAGTGCCTCAAGTAGTCTGAAGACGTCCCTGATTACAGCTGTACTGTTTCACCTGCCACTGAACTCTTACACACAACAAAAAATAAAAGTTTCGCATTACAGAGCAGCGCTTTCTAGTCCCGCTTTTAACAATGTATTTAACTGTTTCAATTAAATTTTTTAATGAGAACCACGGGGCTGTAGTTATTTTACAAGTACTGCTATATCAGGTGTAATATTTGAAATCTGCTGTCTCAATTCCGGTTCTAAGATTTCTGTGTTTATTTGTAAAATAAAATCGAGCTAAAAATGTTCTTTCTCATAAATCAGTAGTTTGGAAAGGCATCAGAGCTTTCGTGGAAAAACTCGGAAAATTTTTCGTGCAAGTGTACCCAAAAGGTTGAAATGGACTTATTATGGTAATGGCTAGTAGTTGCTAACAATAAACAAGATATCAATCATTGGCATGGCCAAGTAATTTTAGCGCGTTTTTCACATGTTGTATTTTACAATAGGAAAATTCGGGAAAACTATGGGAAAATTTAAATATGATTCGGCTCATCTAGGGCACAAATGCGACCCAATGCCGAAAACCCGAGGTCAATTGGTTGCTTATTGGCTAAGAAAAAGGTACGACAAAATATAAAACGAAGACGAAATTTGCGTCCTAATAGCGCTTTTGTTCCACTACGTGAAAAACGTGCTAAAAACTAAATTAATATTCTTAATCGAAATACGTGTAGTAGGGTAAGGGTGTCAAACTCATAAAACTCATAGGGTGTCAAACTAACTTGGGCCGTACAAACAAGATTTAATTTGAGGTAAATAAAAATCAATATTCATAGAGTCATAAATTTATTTCGAATAATTGATTATAATAAACATAAACAAAAGAACAAGAAAAACTCAATGTTTACGTCCTGACACTTGACATCTCTTCTTTGTTACTATCTTTCCTATTTAGGGAGAAATTTTGCTATTTTTTTATATGTTATTGAGTGCCGACAAACTGACTGAGCCGCAAATATGTTCATTTTTGGGCTACATGCAGCCCGCGGGCCACGAGTTTGACACCCCTGTTGTGGAGATTTTTCTTTGGGATAAATTTAGTAATCTAATCTAGGTTAGCACGTCCTTCCATTTGTCCATGAGGACTTTCAAAGTCAGTAAGAGGAAGAACATAAAATTAGAGACCCTCGTTGACACCCTAGAAAGGTTCTGGGGATCCCCAGGGGTCTACGGACCACAGTTTAAGAACCACTGTTTTAGAGTACGAATTTAATAAACAATCACTCCCTTGCCATAATCTCAGAAACTTTATGAATAGCTCATCTGAATGCAACTGACGTTAAACTGTGATTTCAGAAACAAATGGACTAAAATTTTAACTTTAAAAAACTTTATTTGTGCATTTTGTTAAGTACCTTCGTAGAAGTAGGATCCCGAAGTTTTTCAAATTTCATCTCACCTGGTCGTAACTAGTGTTGCCACACACACAAAAAAAATTGATATTTTGTGTAAGTATACTATTTCTTGCAATTGTAACGATTGAGAATATTGGTGGTAGCGTGAGAGTTATGAATTTAAAGATTTAGTTTTTTTCGTCACAGCAATAAAAACAGTACATTCATTGAAATTATTCAAAATATTGGGAATTTCATTAGGATTCAGAATATGATATTTGTGAGGAAGGAGGCCACAACCGTTCTCTTCTGTTTTCCAACGGACTTTCTTACTGCCCTTCCTAGGGTCTTGGGATGGGATCGGTCTCTCCTTTTCCCCCGAAATACATCCAAATCGTGGGTGGAGTGAGGTTTTCTCACTGTCAAAGGTTGCCAGGGCGATGACAGAAGACAGGACCTCGCAATATATAGGGGTGCACGTGTGCATCGGAACGCGATTACCCTATCCACAAAAAGAAACCCATTTTTCAGCTGTGCGGCGCGAATCGTCACATTATCAATGAAACTAATTAACATTCTATTCATAATAATAAATAATAAATATATGAAATAAAAATATGGTATGGATTTTTATCTAGCTTATTGTCGAAGAGAAAGTAATAAATATCAGTGATCAGAGGGTATCAAAGTCATGCAGTGGCATACATAATCTTATCTTAAGGCTTATCTAATTATTTTAAAAAATACATAGATTAAAGCTCCGATTGATAAACTCTGTAGTAAAAATTAAAAGTCTGTTGGTCTATTGGGGGTGGTTGTCCCCCCTCCCCACTCTTGTGTACGCCACTGGTGCTACGGTATATGTAAATCATTTTTTTAATACATTTAAAAGCACCTATATTCGTGCAAGTGAGTCTAAAATATGCAAATTTAACAAAAGATTTAAAATATGTAGCATATTGCTTTATCTTAGATGGTATGAAATCTGAAGGAAGGAAAATAATTTATTTTTGCAAATTTTTCTTTTACTCAGTTGAAACTCTTTCTTCTATTAGCTTAAATGCAAATTTTAATCGAAGATTTTTAAAATTCATTTTGCATTACACACCATCCTTTTACATACACATTATTTAAATTTTTAATTTTCATGAAATATCAACGCATTTGCTTATTTTATAATTTTACCTCGTTAAAACTGTAAATGCAGTTATACTAAAATTCTATAATTCTTCCCTGCGTTGACTTCTAGTAACCGTGCTTGTTTTACTTGATAGTTAATACATCAATCCTTATCCAGCATCTAATAAAAATGCTTCACGAATCACTGATTCGAAGGTTAGTGTACTTAAGTACTTAAAACATTGCGTGTGCATTTTAAACTGTATAATTCATCTCAGTATACATTTAAATCATTCGTTACATTGACGTTTCCTGTTCCATAAAACATGAAAATGCTGTCTTAATCCGTCTGTCTTGTACAATAAAACTATCTCCTAAACAACACATCTAGATTCTTAACTAGTATGACAAGCAAAAAATGAATTACATTGGATGTACGATACATTATAAAGAGGTATAATCCAGCGTATAATTATTTCAATTGACATGTTTTAACGTTATATAGTAAGGAAATTAACATGATAATCAATTATAGTTTTTGAACAAAACCTTACACGATGACAGCAGTTTCCTGTAATTTTAGATGAGGCAAATTCCCAGTAAATAAATAAAAGTGGAAGAACCTGGAGTTCAGCAAGTTTGACGTGTTTTAAAAATATACAAAAAATTTACAGTCCACAGCTAAATATTTCTTTATTTTAAATATAAAAACATTTTTTTTTTTTGTAAAATTAAAATGGATTTCGTAAAAATGTTATGTAGACCAATCATAAAATATTCCTTAAATATTGTTAAATGTGGAAGGAAAATTTTCAATTATAATTTTCAATTCAATTCAAAAAGAAAGAAAAAAAAACAATTTTTTTAGAAATTTGGGGGTTTTTAATAATTTATTACAATAAAATTATATAAAAGAACTACAAAAATTTAATATTTGTGTCCTGATCCTTGTCATCTCTGATCTCTTCTACTATCTTTAATATTTCGGAAGAAATTTTGTTCACTTGTACTTTTTGCTTCACAGTGTTCACTTTAAAAAACTGACTAAAGATGAGCGTCACATTAATACTATTTCTTTAATTCTTTTCATAGGGCCGTGGGTAACCTAGTGGTTAGAGCATCGGACTCCAGACCGGAGAGCCTGGGTTCGATGCCCGATACCAAATACCACCGAGTACACACGGAGTACGAGCTCGCTAAATCAGTGAGCCCGAAAGTCTGGTGGGCGATCGCAGCAGAAACCACGAGTGCAGGGGAGTGAATAAACCACGAGTGAATATTTCTCTCCCCTTCAGTTCCATGCCTAAATTGAGGAGATGGAGATTGGTGGTGACGCCATCTATCGTCAAACCTGTCTCATAGGCTCTGGCAACTTTTATTCCTTCCCTTCGGGAAGGGCACGACAACAACAACAATTCCTTTCATAACTGAAAATAACTACTCGCACCGATAAGTATATCCAAAAGTAAAAAAAAAAATTATATGTGAGTTTTCGAATATTTTCAAACGTGGTTGGTAAGTACTAGTAAAATTCGAGCACGCCCACCTTAAATAATTTTGCCTTTCAATTTGAGTCCCACTGAAGCTCCATCACCTCCATTTGCATATGGATGGGTATTAAGTCTATATTTATTGAGAAAATAAAAACAAATTGTCTTCTAACGATTTAAAATCCCTAAATCTTGTTTCAAAATCAGTTCTAAGATTCGAAATTTCTTTGCGTATTTTTGATGCGGTGCAGAATCATCTAAATATGATTTAATCACGCACCTCGGAAAGTGCGTAAAATCTTAACTTCTCAGCTGCTTTTTCCATACATTATATATTATTATGTGTCAATCAGTAGCGCACACAAAAAATTTTCAAGGGAGGAGTCCGTGGACGAAAGTCCCCCAAAGCGTATCATACCTCAAGACAACACTAATTAATTCTTCCGATTTTGTCAATTTTGTTAACAAAAAATTGTAAAAAAATAAATTATTGGATTAACAATTATCATTAATTAATAAAATAAATTGTTAATCACAAGTACTAAATAAATTTTACGTTATATATGTGGTGCCAGTGCTATTTCCAAGCCACTTCCACCACTGTCCCGGGCATGCCTAGGAGCGCTCTCGATGTTTTGGGAGCCTGACAGTGGTTAGACGCTCGGTAGTAGGACGCCACGTTGTACAAAATGACGAACGCCGAATCTAGCAACGAACAACTAACAATTGTTTGAAGACGAGTTGGAGCATTGAGAAGACGATTTACCCTTTCCCTGAAATGATGAACTGACCTGTATATATTTTGTAAATAGTTATGAACAATTAAACTATAAATTAATTAAAGACTGATTATTTTACTGTCGACAAGCCATCACTGACCAGCCCCCATATATATACATTCGAAAAAAACTCAAGGCCTTGGGGGGTGTCCGGATCCCCAGGATACCCATCTTGTGTGAGCCACTAGTGTCAAGATATTGGTCAGCCCACAAAAATGCTCGTTGCGACCCACATGCGGCCCGCGAGTTTGACACCTCTGGGGGTGGGGTGTACATTTGTCTCTTTAAACTAAATTTAAAATTCAATGTGCTTGCAATTGCTGATCATGTGAAATTAGCACAGTACAAAAAATTGAATAAAACTGCTTTTATGGTACAATTTATATCGTTTCTGAGAGGCAAAACTTACTAAAGAATGCAGTCATTTTAAAAAGGAGCAGTTCTCCGTTATCCTCCGCTTTTGCAACGTGATCCTCGAGCCAAAACAATTGCCTACCCCTGGCTAGAATGTTCTTTTGAGTCGCCAGAAAATGTTTTCGTTGGATGAAACCCAACTCAATATTAGCTCAAGTTTTACTAGTTATGATTCCTAGATCCGGACCAGTGGACTAGGCGGTGCCGTACACCCAAGCCCTCGAACTCAAGGGGGCCTTCGGTCCCTGCCCACCAAGCAAGCCAAACTTGAGATAGTTTCTCCCAAAATTAAGATATAAATATAAAAGTTTGCAATATATGACTATAATCATGGCAATTCCGTTGAAAGTACTTTTGAACTAGTAGGGAATTTCCCTACTTTCTTTCCATTGTTCGTTTAGTGTTGCGAATTTTACTCATTGAAAAAAGTTTATGTTTTCAATTTTTTTCATCTTTCTATATAAACTGTTACTTGAGAGTTCCATGAAAAATCTTACCATATTTATTATTACAGCTTAAAAAATCTACACATGAGGCAAGGGACTTCCCAGTTACATTTTATTTTTAATTACAATATGATTCAAGTAAGCTAGTTTCCTGTTTCAATATTTTGCATTTTCTCGTATCTGCCATAGACTGGTGAAATTTTGTACCCCCTGCTCTGCTCTTTTGCAGAGGTGTTTTTTTTTTAAAGATAATTAGAATAATATTTTATTGTATTTTTTGTTAATGCATATTTTT
The DNA here is from genome assembly GCA_019973975.1 of Trichonephila clavata. Classification (NCBI taxonomy): domain Eukaryota; kingdom Metazoa; phylum Arthropoda; class Arachnida; order Araneae; family Nephilidae; genus Trichonephila; species Trichonephila clavata. The sequence continues at coordinate 40,306 of BMAO01001439.1, read as the reverse complement.
GTATCATTTCCTGTCTATCTCAGTTTATCATTTTGTAGCTCAAAGCCATCTCGTGCGTGAATTCGATTCTCCCAAATAAATAGCCAGGGATTTTCCAATGACGTATTGTAGCTTAACAATACGTGTCTCCTTCCTTTTAACGTTAGTACATACTCGAGCACGTACGAAATGTATTGCATAAATTGTAAAACTGAAATTAGGGATAAAAAAAAAGAAACCCAGTGGTGCACTTAAGCGCAAAAGATGCCAAGAAAGCGAAGATAGTAAACAAAAATTTGTTTTGATATAGAGCTTAAAACACAGCATGACTGATCTATATATTTGTATTTTATTCATATTCTTTACATTTGTGTGTGTGTGTGTGTGTGTGTGCTTGATAAAATCCAACCAAGATTGGGCTCTCATTATTTTAGCACAGGGGCCTTTGAATACCTAGCTACAGCACTGATCTGGACATCTATTATATTTGCTATTTTAATCAATTCTGTGACATTAAACATAGAGCTTATATTGCTTATTGTATTTTTAAACCATTAATTCTTTTTACATAATCAAATCAAATTCAAGAACATTGAACAAAATATTCATAAAATTTTTACATCATTCATTCGAACACACGATTTCCTTTTATGATCAAGTATTAAATACAAAACTGAACACTTTTTTCCCCTTTTCAAACATTAAACAATAAATTCTAAATAAATCAGATTATGAATAATTATGATGTATCTGTAAATGTCTCTTTTTCAATACATAACGTGCGTACTAAAAATAGAGATATCAGTTAATCTAAGAAAAAAAGAGATAAAAAGTGTTCTCTCCCGGTCCTCTTCGAAATTACAGCCACATACATTCCACATCTCTAATATTTTTAAAAATACCTTCACATTTCCATTCCATTGAAGAAATCTCAATAATAATTACTCGTAGATTTCCATACTAGTGATAACAGCCATCCTTTGTAAGCTCTTCTGTAAAATTTCACATACATTACACTCCAAGATCTTGCCTGGTGATAAAAGGATAAAATCCATATGCCCGCTGGAAAAGCCATCGGGATAGCACACATCTATAAAGCAAAAACATTTCGATAACTAATAACTCGGAGAAGACTTACTAATGGAAACAAAATTCTATTTCCGTGCTGCTTTTTTCCCCTTTCCGGTCCTTTAGCACATACATATTTATTGATTATATCTGTTTTATAATCAGATGGCCGGACTTATCTCTGTCCATTACATGAGGTATTGAAGCTCTCGGTTTTGTGTAGCCATAGGCAGATAAGGAAAATGATAGCGGTGATGGGAATATGCAAAAAGAAGGAATCCAAGAAACAGTAGCTGCAATTGATTTCTCGCTGACTTTTTATTTTTGAAAAAAAAATATCGAAAGAAGGGTTACTATAATTGGCACAAAAAGTGCTTGGTTTGTGATTTTTTCTTAAGTTGATCTACAATTAAATGCTAACGCATTTCTTAGCATATTGCGCTCATATGCATAGTACATTTTTAGCGCGTTTTTCACGTAGTGGAACATAAGCGCAATTAGGACGCAAATTTCGTCTTCGTCTTCGTTCCATATTTTGTCGTACCTTTTTCTCAGCCAATAAGCAACCAACTGACCTCGGGTTTTCGGCATTGGGTCGCATTTGTGCCCTAGATGAGCCGAATCATATTTAAATTTTCCCATAGTTTTCCCGAATTTTCCTACAAATTTTCCTGAATTTTGCTAGTTTATAAAAAAAATTTCTCAAATTTTACCTAGTAAATTTATTGTTTGCAAAAAGTTTTTTTTAAAAAAAATCTACCTGCATTTTGGAGGAAATCTTCACAAAAAAAGTTCAGAAAACAAGTATAAAAGGCTCTGATTTTACTTTTTTAATTTAATTCTTTTTTAAACAGTAAAGTGATAAGATATGTAGTGTGAAGCGAAAATATTTTAAAATACAACACGTGAAAAACGCGCCAAAATTACTTGGCCATGCCAATGATTGATATCTTGTTTACATATAATACGTTACTTCTTCAAACATGACTCACGGAACCCAAAAGGACTATAAGGTATTTTTAAGGTCACTCTAAGAATAAATTTTAGAATAATTTTTTGATCAGCTTGTTATGGGTGCTTAATGCACAGACAATTTAAAAAGAATATTGTATTTGTTATTAAAAAAATTTAATCAACTGTTTACTTTTTTTTTTTTTTTGCTCATACATTAAAAATAATTTATAATCCAAGTGTCACTTACCCATGCATTATATTTAATAACTGGAATATGTGCATTTTTTAAATTTTTTTATTTATTTATTATTATTTTTTTTGCCTAAACTCTCGACGTCTAAGTATATTGAAATTATTTTGTAGTTACATTTCATTTGTTATTGTATTTTGTTTTTGTAGCCCCTCACGTTGAGAAATATAATTCAATGAAACATATTATTCTAAATGGCATTAAAATGCTTATAGCTGCGTGAGTAATCTTATTCATTTATATATATATATATATATATAGTTCTTAAATTTATAATGACTGGGATGAATCCTTGAGAGATACTTATGGTTATGCAAACTCCATAGAGAACGTGATTCCATTTTGTATACACATTTATAACTTTCGTTTCGATTTTTTATTGAAACTCGAGAAGCCCCAGGATTTCGGGCAACAGAGTTTGAAGATCACTGCTTTACACGTTACACATACATACTTATAAGCCAAACTCTATCATGAAATAAATATTTCGAGTTAAAACGTTTTTTTAAAACAATTCGTTCAAACGTTCATAATTTTCAGCTTGAGATGTGTAACTTCAGCTTAAAATAAACAGAATAATAATTAACTTTAATGAAAAACGAAAGAAATTTCAAATAAATGTAAAGTCAGAATATTCCTACAGGTTGTTTTCACTTGATATCAAATAGCTTGTCAGAGCTCCAAGCAATTTTGAGACAAAAAATATCCTAACTTTCGTATAAATTCTCGTTTTTATAATGCATGTTTCCTCTTATTAAACGGCGTCCGTACAACTAAGAAAGCTTCTTTTTTTTAGCATGCAGTGTGAAAATATATTTAGCATTGAAATACAGAAAACGAAACACAGAACACATTTTGAGCCCCTCAAAAAAGAATTCATTAAGATAGAGTGAAATAGTTTTTTAACGCGCGTGTCACATTATAAAGCAGAGGTGACCAACCCACGGCACGCGTGCCACAGTGTGGCACGATGTGGTTGTAGCAGTGGCACGCGGAGACTTACTGAAAAATTTTTAAAAGGTAATAAACGACCGTTTTTTACAATTTTATTGAAGTAGGCTGTCTCAGACAAAAAAAAAACCCTCAAAATTTGGATTCAATTATGTTTGTGAATAAATGTTTTCTACACAATGAGCATAATAAGTAATAAAAATATCACTCAAAACATCCTTCGCAAACACTGTAAATGTCCATTTATTGCATTTCAAAGCCTTCGGAATAATTTTATGAACAGCAGTGCAAAGAAAAGATCGTACTTCGGAAAGACATATATATACGTCCGGAGCATTTGACACACCGGTTGAGTGAGACGTATATATACGCTGGTGGCACTTAAAATGTTAAAGTCGTATTGTAGCTTTAGCGTCAAAGTATGGTATTATTGACAATGCATTGTTTTGTATGGAAGGGGGGGGGATGAAAATTATGATTGAATATTAGGTCGCAAATATTGAAAGTTTGAGAAGTACTGTAGTACAGTTATTTATTTAATAACTTTATTTATACAGGATTATTTTTGAAATTTCGATATTTAGAACAATTGTTTGAAAAATTTTACTCACAATTCCTAGAGATAATTATTTTTCTTTTTGTTTCAGAAATCGTTTGTTAAGACTAAATTCCTCAATGTATACAATCCTAAGTGCAGTCTAAGTAGAAACTTGTGCATATTTCATGCGGCCCCTATATATTTTTATCTCTTAATTTACTAAAATCGACTTTCAAAATAGCATTTATGTATGTACTTATTTTAAAGTGGCGCCATCAATGCGAATGCTGTTATTAACGTTGATTAATCAAAAAATTTTACAAATATAATATCTTTTTTTAATATTTTAAATATATTTTTGTATAAATCTGTATTAATTCCGTTGAATGACACATGTGCGAACAATATATCATAAGCCTACTTATCGTGAACATTTTATGTTTTTTTTTTTGCAACTTGTGATTTATATTATGCATTTTATAACACAATACAATGCATTTCGTTTGATTATTCTAATATTTTGAATTGAAGCTGTAACATGTGAGATATACAATAAGTCAATTACTTTACTTTAACCACTTTGTTCCTATCTTCTGAGTGCCGTGGTACCTTAGTGGTTATGGTCACGAACTCGTGGCCAGCGTGTCATGAGCTCGAACCCAAATAATACTGAAGAACCACCGCGTAGAGAGGCTGATGCATGCTATATCAGTAGAGGCTCAAAGTCCTACCATTGGTGTGGCGTGGCAATTTGTAGAAAGGGTGGCATCTCAGATGTCACCCTCGTAACTTGACTGTGGCTCAAAATTACGAGGTAAGTCGCCAAAGAGTTGTCGCCAAGGTAAGTTGCGTTAAAGAGTGACGTAAATAAGCATTCACTCACGCCTATCTTTTGAACGGTCGTCTTAAAGAGAGATTCTTTTATATAATAACATTATACTCTTGATTATGACGTCTTACTGAGGACCAATAATGGTCCGTTTTCTAGTAACTGCTGACCCATGGTCAAGCACAAAGGAGGTATCTTCCGTTTAAATTCAACTGAGCATTTAAAAATCCTTATATGGAATGGAGCAGGAATTCATTGATTGAATTAGCATCTTAGGTGTGTTTGTGTGTGTCACCCCCGTCACTTGATAGGGATTGTCAATTACCTCCGGATGTGGTGTCTCACTTCATTCCATTAAATTTTTTACTTCTCCAACAGACTCTCATCGTGAGTTATAATAAACTAAACATAAATTAAAATTACATTCTGCCGCATTAAATCAGCCAAAAGAAGGTGAAATACGCTTTATTTTTTTCATCGTGAATAAAAAGAAAAAAATGTTTAAGTGCTTATTTCTGAAATGTAAAATAATTTCAATGCCATATTTAGTTTTTATTTTTATTTTTGGGTAACTTATTAATAATTTGCTATTATAAGTTATAATTTACAATTAATAGCCATTAAATATCATTTACTTCCTTTAAATTAACAGAACACGGCAAATATACATTTATATTCAGTGGTAAAATTTTTTAACTTCTTTTATTTTGTTTTGAATAAATAATGAATTGGTCATGGAATAATACGAAAAAATTGTTGTTTCAAACGGAATAATAATTTCAAATTAAGGTTTAATTTCTTCAATTATATATTGCATAATACTTCCCTACTACTAAAATACCACAGTTAAAAGACTAATTATTTTTCGCTTTTTTTTTCTGTAACATCTTTTTAGTCAATATCAAACCTCTAAATCAGGTGAAAATTTTAATAACAGCTATTTAAAAAAGATATATTACTGCATCATAACTTAAACCACAATTTCAAAAGAAAATTTATTAATCGTCATGTTTTTTTTTATCTTAAGTTATGAAACCATTTTCTGTGCTACTCGAGCACACCTCCTCAAAACATTAAAAAAATTACTCAGAGGCATAATATAGTTGTCACGTGACACGCATGATCATTAATAGAAGAGTAATTTTTTGCATTATCATTTAATTGCTTAAAAATACATACTTTATTATCCTTAAAGGTAATAAAAGAATCCAATTATTGTTAATTGGCGATGTTTTCCTTGAAAGTTACGTTGTCACCAAACGGAATCAAGGAAGCATTAAAAAAAAAGAAACCATTAAGGAGCTTAAGGCATTTTGCTTTCCCTAAGAATTATTTATGACACAGACAGAGAAATAAATATGTCTCGTTAATTTTTTAAATCGTAAATCTCTTTTTGATAATTTACTTATCTTGAGAGTCGTGTCTTTTTTGTTACTTAGTTGTGTACAACTGTGTTCTCAAAAGATTATGTTTATTGTCGTTGTTGTTGTTTTAATTAATGCCGGAAATAACAAGAGATTATTACTCAATTTTAGACTCTGGATCAGAAATATTCATTTAGAATATTAATTATGCTATTTTGTTTTTCTCGTATTGACTTTTTTTGTTAATTTATTTTAACGATATGATATATCATTAATAATATTCTCTAACTTCAGTAGAAGTACAACGAAAATGTAGGAAACCGTAAAAATAATTAGGGCAATTCGGTTGCAATTCATACTTTAAAGGCTCAAAGGAAATAGAAAAGAGTTGATAAAAATTAATGCAAATTAAAAATTCAGACCAGAAGTTCCCAAACTGTCTCATGGACCCCATGCTCTGTTTTTCGATTTTGGGTGGACCCTTGCTTACCTAATATTGAATTTTTGCAAATTTATCAACTTAAATGAATTTTTAACAGCTGGTGCAGAGCTACTACTTTAAAAGATTTAAATTTTTAACTAGTGAAGTATAGTGCTTAAGACTCAAGAAACGCATGCTAATTAAATTGAAATGAATCTGGTGCTTCATTAATTAAGTTTCAATATTTGGCATGGATCCTGTCAAGTTTAACCCTAAATATCCTGGGTTTTAGTAGTGTCCAGCCTTTTTCTTTATTTTGAGGTTGTCAACCGCGCTAAAACTCCTTTTCACTAGGCAAAAAATTAAAAAATTTCTCACAATACTCCATAATTAGGGATAAGTAACAGGTAAGATTTTTTAAAGACATCCGTTTCTAAACTTTACTTTAAGATCTCCGTTACTGCCTATTCCGATCAACTCCTCTGATAATATGACATTTTTTTTTTCAATGAGACCAAATTAATTCATTGCTTCTGTGGTAATTACCTTAGCTAAAGAATTCTCAAACCTAGTTTCAAAATCTGATTAAAGGGCATTTAAATGTTGACCATAGGTTGAAACGTCATTTTCCTGGAAGATTGTCTGTGGCCAATTGAGAAACTGGGAAAATTCATGGCATTCAATATTACATTTTTAGGATCTTAATTTTTTAGATGTTTTTATGCCTTGAAGAATTATTTAAAATCCAGTTTTCTCAAATTAAGACCTAAATTGCTTCTTCACAAAAGTCTTATAAAATCTGCCCTGACTTATGCATCCGAGACTTGGCCATTGATTTTACATGATGAGGAAGCTTTTGGAATTTTCGAGAGATAGGTCTTACGTTGCATTTTTGGTAGGATCCAAATGAATGGATCATGGAGAAGAAGATCTAACTTATAACTCTACAGAATTTAGAAAAAACCTGATATTGTAAATTTTGTCTAATTACAGAGACTTAAATGGGCCGGTCATCTGGCTAGAATGAATGAAAATCGTTGCCGCAAGAAAATCTTTCTGGCAACGCCCATGGGAAAAGACCTCGGTCAGACCCTCGTTAAAATGGACTGTTTGTATCAAAAGAGACCTAAATATTTTAAAAATCAAAAACTGGAAAACAGTTCCAAAAGTAGAGATGCCTGGAGAAAACTTCTGGAGAAGGCCAGGGTCCACCCAGGGTTGTCGAGCCTTTAAAAAAAAGGCTTAATTCTGGCAAGAAACGCTGAGAAATGATGATCTGTGTTTCAATACAATTTATGCCGTCACCTAATAACTGCAAATTAACCTAATTAAATTTAGTAAAATATGTAAAAAAGGTAAAACCTGGTTTCCATTTGATTAAATTTTCCTTTTAAATTAAAATTACTATCAGGTTTGATGAAAGCTACTATCATAGACCCTATTTACACCCCATGGACCCTCAAGTTATTTTTTCGCTGACATTGATTCCTTGCAGATCGTCATAGATCCCTGGAGGTCGATATAAAACTCTTTGGGAATCACAAATTTAGTCCAATTTTGATTTAGTTTGATTTTGGGAATCGCTGATATAGACCAATAATAAAGTCATGATTTCACAGAAATCAAGATTTAATTTTTTGGTTTATTAATATAGCATTTCAAAGCTACACGGGGGCCATTGACATACCCTGCACTTTTGAAAAACAGCCAAGTGACGATGACGACACCTGAGCTGAACCTAGACTGTTCAAATTTCCACATCATAAACCCTGGACAGATTTTATGGCATCAAGCCGTTTACATCGCCAATCTTAAGTAGCATTAGAATTCGAACCTATAATTATTTCACAAACTCTAATGTAATAAATACTTTGACATTGATTATATTATATTTATCTCCTTTTCTGAAAGGATAGGATTCATTCAGAAAATGCTTTTTCAAAAATAGAAAAATGGGTACTTTTCCGTTTCGCCGGCGCAGCTGATAAAGTCTCCAAAATTGATACAACTGACGCCAAACGGAAGTTCCCGTTTTTAACAACATTTCACCACATTTTCTAAGCAAGTAGCGGTCTTTTCTTATTAGTAATGTGTTTTTGATAATACATCAAAAATGGATGAAAAACCAATAAGAACTAACATTTATTAACATTTTTTATGTGTATATTGTGTGTTGTCGCCAAAAAAAAAAAATCTGCTTGGCAAGATTTGAGGCGACGAAACGGAAAAGTCCCAAAAAATGCATTAATTGTAATATCTTATTTTTGTTGCATAGAAAGTATAATATTTTAAAAATATTTAGAAATAATATTTATGTTATAATAATATTTATTATATTATTATCAATTAATATTTTCTATACAAAATAAATTTTACTATCGTCTTTGATGCATTTATATGTAAAATTTTATACCTCTTTAAAAGGAAAACTATAATAGTAATAAGTATTCCTAACTATTTATTTTGATATAAATGGAAATTTTTCAGTAATTGTGCAAAACAACATGTTTTTTATATGTTAATGTGTAATGAAGAATTTGTAACTACTGGACATTTTTCACATATGTTCTTGAAATCATAACATTTTTAATTTCTTTTCAAAACTTTCTGACAAGTATTTTTTTTATAGTTTTCGCTATGAAATAATGTTTTTGATATAAACATACAAACTATCTGTAGCATACAGTTTCTTTTTATAACGGTTTTTAAAAAATAGTATATCAATAGCATAATCCCTTTCTATGTTTAGTAAATAAATTTAAGACATTTTTAAAAATTCGAAAACATAGGAAAGATTTTTCAATATTCCATACAAATACAGAAATATATTTAGCCCAGATAAACCTATTTATTCAAAAAAAAAAATTATCAAACAAAATTTGTAGTTCTAAAGATTTTTGCTAAAAAAAGTTTCCATTTTTTAAAAATAGTTTTCAATTTAAAAACACTTACAAAATTGAGGGTTTCATTTTATCTAATACCCAAGCTAAACTGAAATTGTCTTAAAATATTTAAATTAGAAATTATAAATAATGATTTAGTAAATATATCCCTTAAATTGAGAACTATTTTAAGTTTCACATGAACGAAAAAATAAATATTTGTGAAACATGAATTATAAGACTACACCCAACATTTTTAAAAATTCAAATACAAATCACACAAAAATTAAAAGTAAAAAGAAACATAATTTTGAAATTTTTGCAAAATTATTTTAAAAATTCAGGAATTTTATCTATATGGATAATTTTTAAGGAAAAATAAGAGATATTGCCTTTAGAGGAGAATTTAAATTTATATTTTTTGTTCAATTTGACTTATACAATTTCTTTCATGAATTTGTCTTGAATAAAAAAATAATAAAATGTATTAAATAAACATAATAAAACGATTTGTTTCTTTACATACTTCTGGATTCACTGTTATTTAAAAATATCATTACCATTGTAAAAATCTTATGAATTCATGTATTTATTTTTTTAAAAAGTTAACTTATTTAATTTGAGATAACTAATAATTACAATTTTTGCATAGTCATTTTAAGCTGAAATATAATTTTCTTCATTCGAACTAATGATTAATCCCGCATGCCAAAATATTTCAAAACTTTTTCTTTCTCTCATATTTCTCATTTTTTTTCCCTTTAAGTTTTTTAAAAAATTTCTCTTAAAGTTTTTAAAATTTGTTTCTAATTATTTATTTGTTTTGACTTTAAAGATAACATTCAAAAATGTTAATTTACATGTTCACATTCGTATTATTTTTTATGAATAGTATTTGTTAATAGCATCCACAGTAATTGAACTTTTTTTTGGGGGGGGGACATTTTTCACTCACAAAACTGTAGATAAAATCGTTCACATACTTTATCTCTTACAAAGTCTGCTCCTCTCTTGCATAGTGCTGCCCTCTACGTAAGGGACAGAGTGACCAATGCCGATTTATGCATTGGGAGCTTGGGGCGGGCACCCAGGGGCTCGGGGCCCGGATAAGCTGGAATTATCCAAATTTTTGGTTATAAATTTCGATACTCTAGTGCCAAAAATGCTTGTAGATCTTCTGCGCCTGGGCCCGAAAGCTTAAATTGGCACTGGAGATAACTACCCTTTTAGACTCTAAGTTTCCTCTCAACTTTCATATAATCGAAAGTATTTAGGGTATAAAAATTATAAGACCTGTTATTGAATATTTAGTCACGATACCTTTTTTCCCAAGGATGTTTTTCTTAAATTAGATTAATTGCTTATGTTCCAAATTTGGTAAGCGAGAGAGTGTGTAAAAAAGACATTAAGCCAAAGTTTATTACGAGGTTTAAGAAAAAAGTCATGTATAAGATTTCAAACAGGTGTTTGAGTTATTCAATACTACTGAAAATTAATATTAATTACCATTTTTGTGCTATTGGTAATCAAGCTTGGATGTAGTTATTAGTAGCATGTTCATTTTTTTTGTTACTTGTGTCTCTGTAATAATCCGTCGGAAGTTAAAAAAAAAACTTCAAGTTGCAAAAAATTTCAAATGAGATATTTAAATCAGGTCATTTATAAAATATCAGGAAAATATTAAAAAATTCCTTCCTTTCTCAGTGGGCCTTGGCCTTATCAAGAAGCCTTTTCCAGGCTAGCCTTCTTCCTGCTAGTGCTATTCATTTTTTAGTTCTCAAAAGTGGAAGATCGTTTTCTAGGCCATCCATCCAATTAAAAAATGATGAACTAAAATTAATTTTTAAATATAAATACAGAGGTGCACCCGAAATGCCAGATGGATGACATGTCAACACCATCAATGCACGACCCGGGATTTCTTTCAATAGATAATTTTAGTATACATGTATTAAACATTATACATTATTAAATGCTAAATTGCTATAAAATCTAGTTAAAATAAAGCATTAAGCAAAAAAAAAAAAAAAAAAAAAACAGTAGATTTGATTTGATTTTAATTTGAGCAACACAAAACCTGAAACAACACTAGCTATTAGCGACGGGCCACGTAATTTTGAACTAATGTCAAGTGACGAAGATGACTCCTTAGCTCTGGCACCCCTTTCCAAACTTCCACATCACGCCTTTGGGAGGACTTTGAACCTCGACATATTAACGTACATCCTCGACATATAACGTATTAATTCCTCTACAGGATGGGTCTTCATGATGAATTCCCCACCACAGCTCATCTCATAGTTCACGGCCAAGACAACTCGGTTACAACGGTCATAAAAGTAGCACGGTGGTACAGGACAAAATAATCTAACAACATTAACACATAAACAAATTCTTAGGTCTTTAGGTTTTTAAGATCTATCTATATATATATATATATGAGTGTGAGTGCGTGCATAATACTGAGTTAATATAGTAATCTAACCTAAAGCAACATCAAGGTAGAATTATATTGCACAAAGAAACAAAACATAAAATATTAAGCGCACTAATACTAAGCAATACACAGGCGAATCACTTTATAGTGATGAAGCTTTGAAAATCTACATCTAGGACAGTGGGAAGATATTCACTTGGATTGTTGTCCACCATACAATTCTCGACATCCAGTTGTTATAGTATAGCATGTATAATTTCCTTTGATACCCAGACTCTTCAGTTATCATCCGTGACACTTATAACATACTGTTACATCGACAAAATTTACTCCCTCCCGCGTTACTCCTCCTTTCACGAGTCCTTCCTTCAAGTCAATGCCTCTCTGGATAACAGCTTGCTGGCTTCAGAGTCAATGGAGGTGGCTCAAAGCATTAATATTTTTTTTTTGTATCTTGTAAATATACTTTTTGAATAAAACATTCAATTTCTGTGATCAGGGCCATCTGTAGCAATTTTGCCGCCCCGGACAAAAATGAAAAATGCCACCCCTCTCCCCAAAGTAAAAAAAAACTATTATTAAAAAAGATAAAAATTGATCATAAATGCACACCTATAAAACTTGAATATTCCTTGCGAAGAAAAAGGGAGCTAACAGTATATATATATTAAAAACTAAAACATAAAAAATTACCACTGTTTTTTATTTCTGACTTTTAATTCTGAAAACTTTCTGATCAATTTGTTCAGCTATTTCATGTTCAATAGCTAATGTAGCTAAGCCATTTAATCTATCTTTAGAATTTGTGAACTGTAAGAAATTTTTTATTAATTTTAATTTTGAGAAACTAATATCTACACTTGCCAAACTTATTAGCAAAGAAAGTAAAATAAATACAATAGCAAGATTTGGAGCAAATTCTAAAACAGAAATAAAATTTAAAATTTAAACTGGGCTTTTTTTTCTTCTGCCTGCTAAAGCTGAAACTGACATTATCTCATCTGCTCAGTCAAGCGCGTTTACATCCAATGATTCTCCGTCGGTCAACATAATTTCTAAATTTTTACAGTTTTTAATTAATTAAAGTTTTAAGGGATCTCTTAAATCATATATATTGTACAAACATTGAAAACAACTACTGTCAGTACTCATTAAATTAAATCTGCATTCCAAGGCATTAACGGCTTCGTCCAATGTAAAAAAATAAAACTTTATCTTGAATTTTAATTTAGGATATTCCATCGGATCATCTTGTGCTGCATAGTTAAATTTCACATTTTTCCATCGAACTCTGTGACGTGGCTGCGTCACCTCAAAGTTAGCAGAGATATCAATCTCGACGGCCAATTCTTTTTCATCACAGTGCATTTTATCAAAAGTCACATCCTTAAAAAAATCTTTACATTTTCTTGAGAGTTCCATAGTAGATGGTAGATCGCAATATTTTGTTTGCCATAGCTTGCTTATTGGATTTTAATGCAATTAACGATTTTGTACCAAATAATGATGGCCATAGGAACTTGAATTGTTAAGTAGAATTTAATAATCCAGAGGCCTCATCTCTTATAGAGTTGTCAAGTTCAGCATTATTATAAAAACTAAGCATCATAAAAACCTCCCAATTGATAACTTTAGGGTTTAATAGCCTCTATTCAGCTTTCCCAGCTATTTACATTAAGTGGCTCTAAAGTTTTATGCCCTTTATACATTTTAATAATATAACCCAACGAAAAGTTGATGAATAAAAATAATTTTTTGAACTATATTAAAAAAAGTACACGTTTCTAAGGATGCTTTTGCCATGTCATTAACGACCAAATTTAAAGAGTGGCTACTATATGGCACACAGATTGTTCGCGGATTTAACGTTCTTATTTTAAATTGAGCCCCTGATTTCTCGCCTTTCGTATTCACTCCGTTATTGTAGGCCTGCCCCCGCATATCTAACAAATTTAGCCCTAATTTTTTTTAAGTTTCTCAACTATTAAATTTGAAAGTTATTTTCCAGTTAATCTTTCAACTGAAAGGAAACAAAAAAAAAAAAAAAAACTCGCATTAGCTTTAACGATAACTTCGTTAGAATTAGATTTCTCAATACATGAATACCTTACCATAAATGCCATTTGTTTGATCTTGCTAGCATCAAGGGCGCAATCTAAAATTATCGAATAATATTTAGCTTGTTTAATTTTATGAACAATGTATAATTTAATATTCTCATATAAAAGCGAAATTATGTTGTTCTGAATATTTTTCCCTAGATAGTGTACTTTAACTTCTTCCAAATTTTCCATAACAAAAAAAAAGTGTTTTTAAAATTTGGTCCAAATGCCGCTCTTAAAATTTGCCGCCCCGGACATAGGTCCGGTTTGTCCGGCCCTAGAGCTGCCCCTGCTGTGATACTGTTAGTATTTCGTTTTCAATACATGCCATCTACAGATCTTTGACCTATTCGGATAGTTCCTTCTCAATGTGACTTCTTTTATGCTTATTAATATAGGTATAAATCAGGGGTGTCAAACTCGTGGCCCACAACGAGCATTTTTGAGGCCCGATCAGTATATTAGTAGGCAATAATATTTTATAAAATATCAAAAGTTCTCCTGAAATAGGAAAGATAGCAGTAGGGAAGAGATGTCAAGGTGACAGGAAGTAAACATTTAATTCCCCTTGTTATTTTATATATGTTTATTACAATATATCACACATTCGAAATAAACTTACGTTTCTACAAATATTGATTTTCTTTGCGGATCACCTTAAGTTAAACCTTGTTTATTTTGCCCTAGTCAGAATTTGAGCTTGACACCCTTGGTATTCATAATTTATTCATCGGATAGCAGAATTAAATTGAAGCGTAATTTTACTAAATAAGAGGAAATAATAATGTCAACATGATCTTAACTCATGGTGTTTGATTTTTCTTATTTTTGCGAATGGCAACAGAAAATTTGCTTGTTTATAGATAGATTGGCGTTGCGCGATGAGAAAGCAATATGCGTTCTCTGTTTATGGAAAACAATAGTTTCGAAAACAATTCAGAGGGAGTTCCACCATGAATTTAATAAGCATCGGCCAACAAAATAATCAATTAAAAGATAGAAAAAATAGTTCGAGACACAGGTTATATTTTACACAAAGCATATGCGAAAAATCAAGCGTCAGTGAAAAAATTATTTCCATCATTAGAGATGTATTTTTACAAAATCTCAATGAGTTCATCTGCCATGCAAGCAGGAATTCCCAGGTTGACAGTTCATAAAGTTGTCCAGGAATGATTAAAACTTCTGTATATAAGCAGTAAATTTGCCAGCAAATGAATTCTTAATGTGTGAGACATTCGTAAAAAATTATCTGTAGACATTCTTGGCCTTATCAATAACGATGATCAATTAATTCTTCATGAAAATTCAATGATGAAATTATACATATTTGTGTGCAAGGTGCTATAATTATTACCAATTAAAAATCAATCTGTGTAATTAATAACACAAATAAATTGATATAGTAGACTTGGATTTTACTTTATGTAAATAAATAGTGAAAGTTGATTTTTAAAAAAACAATCATTAGTGTTTAAAATATATATAAATATTAAAATATGTTGTTATTATTACAATTTGGGATAACGGGATTCGAGAACCATTTGTTGTGGGAATTCCTGATAGGGAAGGTAAATATTTGAGTTTTTTTCTGAATATTTATTCCACATTACTAATTTAATGCATTGCATATTTTTCAACACTTTATTCACAAAATCAAACTAATCTCCTTCTGTCTCCTTCCATTAACCTTCGATTCGATGAAAAATTCTCAAATTATTGTTCTAATCTGCATAAGGATACCTTAATCGACTGTATTCCTGTTTTCAAAAAACGAAAGAGCAAAAATTGTCTTCGATTCATTAAGAAGTATTACACTGATGACAACCCTCTAATAAAAAATTCAAATGAATAGCGTCGTCAACATAATCTTACATGTCTGATTACTTTTGAGTCGAAATGTCGCTTCCATTCCTTCAGCACAGTACCACTCAATCGCAGTCCGAGATAATTAAAAACAAAACGTGCACTGCAATCCAACCCATACATTTTCCAATCATTATTTGCCACTCAAACATTTTCCTCTTCTTGTTGCGGTTTCTGGACGGTGAGAACGCATCCAAACTGCTTGCCATGTCCAACCCGACCAGTCTCACGCGAAGAATCAAATGAAAGGGGTGGCATGTAGGGGTCTTTACAGGCAGGGGGACAGGTGCCATTTAATTTGATGGATGAATCGACCCCAGCAGCGTCTAATCAACCGCACGATGGCGGTGTCACATCATTTTTCATCTACCCCTTGTAATTGCTACTTCCCTTTTTAATACCTCAAAATGAATGAGAGAGTGTGCTATGTCTGCCGAGGGGCTCTGGTACTTTGGGCGTCTTTCATCTTTTTATTGTTTTTCTTACATATTATTTTCTTTTTTTTCCCCTTGCTCCATCCCTTTTTTTAAATTACCGACTTTCTTCCATGAAAGGGGCTTCTAAAAAGGAAGATGACGAAGATGAAAGGTTGGAGAATGAAGAATGAAATCGTGCCGTACGTCAATTTGGAGATCGTTTCCAACACGTTCCGAGCTCCTTAAGTGCCCAAACATACATTAAATAATTATGCGGGCAACTCGCATCGAGTAATGACTCTTGGCAAGGATGCTTAATTAGATAGGAATTCATTAGATTTCCATCTGCTGGAATTCGACGTCAGCTTGATTTGAATGTAATTGTACGTTTGGCAAATTCAAGATTTATTCGGATAAATAAACGTGTAGACAAATGTCTAGATGCATCTGTGCAAAGAATGGAATGAAAATGGTGCATATCTTGTCGACAATGTGCATTGTCACATTTGTAATAACTGATTTCACTGAAATGTTCATACTAAATTTCTGGATTTGTTAGCAGTAAATGTAAGTCATATAGATGTTATACACTATAATCAAAAATTATATTATCTCAAAAGCAATTATTTTTATATTCTTCGAAATGTTTTATCCATGTTTACAAAGTGGAATATATACATAGTTGAGATAAAAGAAAGAAAATCTTTATATTATTATCTGCCATTAAAATAATTGTACACGTTCAAGATGAGGATAATGATACTTAAATTTGTTTTATAACATTCTAAAGTCTCCTAAAATTATGATGTTATTTTTTAAAAATGATTATAGCTTTGGTGAATGAACTAATATAATCATATTATTTCCTATCTAGAAATTTTTAAAAATTACGTAAGATTCCACGAAAAATCTAAGCATCTTTTCGGATTGCATTCGTAAAATTTTATC
This sequence comes from Trichonephila clavata, assembly GCA_019973975.1. Taxonomy (NCBI): domain Eukaryota; kingdom Metazoa; phylum Arthropoda; class Arachnida; order Araneae; family Nephilidae; genus Trichonephila; species Trichonephila clavata. The sequence goes on along the minus strand of BMAO01001439.1, from coordinate 23,301 downwards.
TAAAATATAACTTTTCGTGGCACATAAAAAAGCATCTTTTGTTTTGCTTGTATTGTTCAAAATTATTTTCGGATTGCATTTTTAAAATTTATCTAAAATATAACTTTCCGTGCCTAATTACAATAAGCATCTTTTGTTTTGTTTCTATTGTTCAAAATTATTGCTTATAAATCATCATACAACAACAATTATAAATTTCTAACCGAAAATTTATCTTAATATGTATCATAATATAAAGAGCTTGTTTAAAATGAGCATACGTTTTCGTTAGCTCCGTTTCTTAAAACGAGTTTCAGCTCCTCATTTCGAATAACTTTTTCATTATAATATTTTTATTTTTAATACTTTTTAAACATACGAATGATACGAATATTCATTCGATGTGTGTGTGCTGTGAAAAAATAGAATGGTGTTTTTAATGTAATGGAATGAGTTATTTCAATTTATTTATTTCAATATAATTCATCTTTAATTTTTCTAATATTTATCATTTTTAATTTCATTTTCTCCTTTTTTTTAATTTTCAATGGCAATGAAGGAAGAGCTTTGTTTAAGTTCTACTAGTAAAGAGTAGATGGATACAGGATAAATATTTCTTTCATTTCATCATTGAATTATATATTATAAAATAAATACATCTAATACACTTGTTCCATAATTTTCTTTTAATCCATATTTTAAATCTTTAAAGATATATTGACAATTTTGAATATAACAAATGAAACTACTATAGAAATATTTATCACAATAATATGCCGAAAAATCTATAACTAAGTCCAATAATAAAGGAGCGATAACCAAATAATTCCCAATGAAATGTGATATAATTTGTCTGTCTCACAAAATTTTTGGGTACTTAATACTTTTTACTTTAGCAACATTAGAGGCACTTTTACCATGGTTAACTTATTTTGTATTTCTTTCAATTTAATTACTTTCATCCCATATATCTTATCAAGCAAACAATCATAAGTGTTTTACAAATTGTTTCGAAAATTACATAATGAAAATGCATAAAAATTAATTATAGTGCTTCAAAAATGTTTGAAACTAGAATCTAATTCCTGGGTATATTTCTGCATACGTAATATTATTCTATTTAAATAAATTATTATCGATAATTATCCTCGTAATTATTTTAATTTTCTTCAATAGAAAAAATTGTCATGGATTGCACAGTAATAAATTGTGAATAAAAGACTGGATCTGTCATTAATAAGGAAATATAAATAATTATTTCATTTCGCAATTTAAATAAAGAACTTGCTAATTGAAGTCGTAATGATACTTTTCCTCATATTTATGATACAAACTTTTTACCGCCATATATTTCAATGTTGTATTATATATATCTAATATGTGTCTTCGTATACTAACTGTGGAATTATATCTATAAAAGAAAAGAAATATGAATAGTTTAGCTGTAAAATTTGCATTAGATTCAGATTTAAAGTAACTTAACCAAATGTTTTTTTTCTCATCATAATATTTATCATCATTATTTTAAACATGATGGAATATACGTCTTACATCTCTAAGGCAGAGGTCTTCAAATTGTGTTCCACGGAATCCTGAGGTTCCACGAGATACAGCAAAAAATCGGAAGAATTATAAATGTGTAGGCAAAATAAATTCACGTTTAGTATGAAGTTTGTATAACTCAAGTTTCTAAAGCTCACCCCAATATTTAAAACTAAAAATTTTATTTATACACAATATAAATGTACTTTTTACTATTTTGAAACTTTTATTACAGTATAATAAAAGAATATTTAAGTATTTTTTACATGTACTACCTACTAGATTGTGAATATTCTGTTGTTTACTATCTCGGGTGCCACAAAATAATTTTATATTCGTTAATACAATGTTTTTTGCAGAACTAAATAGTTGTCAAAAAGAAAATACACTTTTTTTCGTTTGTGGAAGAAACATCTTTTATAATGAAGAGGAAATAACATATCAACACGTAAGCAGATTCGATGTTAAAATGTAAATTTAAGCCAGAACAGCTCCTAAAATTTTTGGCTGCAAATTCATAAAAATACACATAATTTCTCGCACAGCAGTGAACAATTTAATGTCCTTCCGAACAATGTATATTCACAAATTATATGTGAAAAATATTCCTTAACATAAGTTGCTACAAAAACAAAATATAAAAACAAATAAAAAACAGTGTATGAAACGCGACTGTAGGTAATTTCAAAAGACCTAAATTTCGACAGTTTTATGAAAAAAGAAAAAAATACATAATGCAAGAATATATCCCAGCAACTAAATATAATTGATGGGTGTGTGGCACTTTGATCACAAATTAATATTAACCCCTTAAGGCTTAATGCGGTCAATTTTTTTCCCCAAAATGTTCCAAAAAAAGCACTTTTTTTATTTCATATAGCTAAGAATAATACTTAACAGAATGCGAAAATGGAAGAATTTTATTTTTTTCGATTTCAAAGTTTTCACACTATTTCTTATTTTATAATTTTGGAATACAAAACCCCCTAAATGTTTACCTTTATAAGTACACTATAAATGCTATGAAAAACGTTTCATATATCTTAAAATAATATCTCTCAAACTTACCAAAACATTTCATGATCGTATCTTTTTTCAAACAGTTGAGGATTGTGTGTGTGCATACACACGCACAATATGAAGCATAGTATAATACTAAATCTTACATTACAATGGGACAGAGAGAATATTGGCTTTTCTGTGGATTATATTTCCCTACTTTTATTTCTTCTCAAACAATAAATTGCACATTGCCTTGCCATGCCCTGTTTTCATCGAATATTTTCAAGAAACTAAACTCCTGCCTTCAATGAAAAACTTCCAAACTTCCTTCACTGCAAAGAAAATCCCAGGTGAGAAGTGTTTCAGTACCATGGACAAAATGCATCTCTTAAAAACACTAGCCCTAAAATATGTGCAAATCAAGGATAGAAAGAAGAAAATATCAGGTCCCGTACAGCTTACGGGCAAAGTGGTTGGAGCCAACGATCGATAGCCTGTACGCGTACGGGCAAACCAGTTAAGTGGTTAATGAGTAAATTATATTGTAACGAATTTTTTATAAAATAGCGTAAATAATCTGCGTTTGAATGTGTAATGCATTTATATTACTCTATGCTATATTTATTTCATGTTAAAATTGTAATATTCACAAGCAACGCCGTCCCTTACGTTATAATGGCGATTCAATGGGAACTTGGCGAAATATTGGCGATAGAGCCAAGTTGACATCATTTTTGGCCACCAAGGTGGCGAGTTCGGGACCCTCTGGATTCTTCTCCACTAATTTCGCGATCTATGAGGCGAGCGCATCTTTCTCGAAGTTTCGGCCACGGCTATAAATAGAGCGATACTCGCCGCAACAGACAGTCTGGTTTTGACTAGCGATTAGTAAACTTGTCTTGACCTGGAGAACTAGCGATTAGCTTAGCTGTTCAACATTACGTGCGGTGCTTGTGGATAATCTTTTACGTAAGTGTATGTCAGACGCTGATAATTGTGTCTGAGTGCTGTTGAAGGTGTGAAATCCTTCTGATATTTATTCTACGAATTTGGCTGTTGAATTCTGTATTTCAAGGATTGATTTTCGACAATAAATACTCATCGCTCTTAAAGAATTGTCTTGTTGTTTGCGACTGATTTTGCATGAAATCCTCGAACCCGATCAACGTAACAATATTAAAAAATTACGTTAAATTTTTTTAATAAGAAATACAATACTTTTTAAAATAGTTTTTACAAAGTACCCATAGCAAGTTGATCTACTTTAAATATTATTTTAAGATATATAATCTTTGTTTCTGGGGGAATGGGGTTTCCTGAATGCACCTTATAGTTCTAAGGATTTCTGCGAGTTGAAAAAGTTTGAACACCACTGATCAATAGAAAGAAAATGAACCCAAATTATGAAATATTCTGAAGCGAGCAATTTCTGCTGGAAAACCTGTTTGAATCTGTAAAAAACCCTCTTGTTACACTTCTGCAAATCGGTTTTCTCGTTTTGAATATTTAAATAATACCGATTTCTCCTTTTAATTTTTTTTTGTCATTTTTTATTACTTTTTTTTTGAGCTTCCGAGCAATTAAACGATTCTAAAGAGGAAAACTACCACAGTAAAAAAAGGATGAAAACTAAAGAGGGGGGAAAATCCCCTTCTATTATAATTCCAATTCATCTATTAAAAAAAATTCTTCTTACAGAGCTCACCGTGCAGTTTTGCGTAAAAAAAGGTGAAAAAAATCTGAATAGGGTAGAGATATTAAAAAAAACTGACAACTACAGAAAAAAAATTGGATGAAAGAGGGGGAGGGAGTAAAAAAAAAGAGTAAAGTTAAGTGAAGTAATAAAGAGACAGAGAAAATTCTCCATCTGTCATTTACCGCTGCTAATTTAAATCCCGCAGAAACAGGGTCTGCCATCAGAACTGTCATTTTAATTTGTCGTTCAACTCTTAAATTACCGAGCTGTCTGCAAAGAAAGTAAAATTTCCCCAAGAAAGGGAAATTTCAAGAATCCCTCCCTCCCCCATTTTCTATCTAACGGTTATAAAGCAGTGTCCTCCTGAGAAAAGAGGTGCAAGTCAGAATTATTAGAATTAGGAATATGAACTTCAATTATAGCAGGTTAATTGCGTGATTAAGAATTATTGCACCACATTTACTTTTAAACGAAGTGTTAAGGAGTTAAGTGCTTAGCTTTGTGGTTAATGATTTTTCATTATTTCGGAGCTATTATTAGCCTTGAAGATATCAGGTTTTAATTTTAATAAGTACACATTTTATGTTTAAATTTCAAAAATTATTCTGAATGAGATTCGCAGAAAGTTATTTTTAGTCAAATTTGCTGAAAGGATGCATTAAATATATATATTTCGATATATTTCTTGTTAACTAATTAATGTAATAAAAATTCATTTTCTGGAAATTGTTTTGTTCTTATTACCATCATAAATGGCCAGAACTTAATAAGATATAGCAATCTTTCAGGAAAATAAATTATTTTATAAAACCGAAAGATACGAGTGATGATATTTTGTAAAATTATTTATAATTTAACAAAACTACTGTTCCATTTTTTTTTTTTTTTTTTTTTTTTGGAAAATCAATGCCAACACCGCAGTAAAATATTTGCAAAATACATACCAATAGATTCAATTCTTAATTGAGTTAAATTGTTTGAAAAAAGAATGTTGTTCTTCAAATAATAAAAAGAATCGAAACTAAGAATATTAGAGTAAATTCATTACAATTCTGATTTTTTTAAAGTCTTTTGATATGATCAGCACACAAAATCTATTTAGTTTTATATATTTTCAGTAATATTGATGCTTTCTAAACATTTTGTTGTTCGATTTTTAAAGGCAGTTAAATCGAATAATAATGTGACTAGTAAAAAATTATTAGATTTAATAATTTTTATTTATACTTTTTATTCTAAATTTTAATTTTAATTGCTAGCCTGTGTAATATTTAATAATTCAACATATAAACTTCTTAATATTAAATTTCAATTTTCTCAATTTCTTGTTAAAATGCGTTTTATGTAAAGAAGAATTAAATTTAAGAATAAAAATTTATCAGAATCAACTAAAAATTCCCCAAATGCATAATTTTAAAATAATATTATGCAATATAATGATTCCAGAAATCTGAATAATGAAACACAAATGGAAATAAAGTACAGACAACAATATAAATAATATCGGTATTTTTCTGTTTTCCCGGCGCAGGTGATAAAGTCGCCAAAAAGATGCAACTGACGCTAAGCGGAATAATCCTGGTAACCTATTCCGGTATGTTTCCGAAGTAAAAAAATTTTGAAAAAGCATTTTCTAACATCGTTTTATATGCAATTGTGTATTGTCGCCAATAATGTCTGCTTGGCGAGATTTAAGATGGCGAAACAATAAGCTTCTTGGCAGAAAATTTGATTTTTATATATATATATATAAATAAGAAGTTCAAATTTATTCACAAAACTCTTACGAAATTTTTCTAGAAACAATACGTATACTTTATTTTCAATGTATTATGCAATAAATTGCATTATAAATAGGCATTCAAATACCTATGATATTAATTTGGGGAGTTGATGTAGTTATATTTTATCTTATATATAATCTAAACCAATTTTTCAAAGTTTGGGAAATAACATTTTACCTAACATTGATTTCTTTTTCACCAGTTAATGATTTTCTCTAAGCCTGACCTTATTACGATGTCTGTAATGCGTTCTAAGATGATGATTAATGAAGATTTAATAATTGCTTTTACTCATGAAGTAGTCACATCAACTACTTGAGTGACCTTGCATTATTACATGAAACATTTATTATACGAGACTAAGTAATGATCATTAGAGAATTAATTTCAAGTTTTACACGAAAAAAAAAACCTTTCTTAAATACTTACTGGATGATAAATCATTCGAAAATGTAAAAGGAAAGAGTCTCTCAGTGATAATTTATTGATGTTTTGACAGAAAATAATTGAATTATTTTCACACACACACATTTGTTGCTACTTTGTCAACAATTTGTGCAACCAGGAGAAATTTTTGAATTTAATATGTGCTTACTGAAGACTTACATATTTCAACACATGTCATAATTTACAAATGAAACTTCTTTGAAAAATTGTAAGAAAAAAAAATCAGTAGTTTTAGTTCAAACAAATTACATAATATAAAAAAATATTCACATAAATGGATTTTTTTAATTATTGTTTTAATTTTATTTCTCATAGGTAGTAAATTGAAGAAAAAAAAGATATTGTAAGCAATATATGAGAAAAATATAATTACTTGATAGAACAATTTTAACTTGTCAAATAACCTGTTTTTTGTTTTTTTGGTTTTTTTTTGACATAGCTTTATTTCAAAAAACTATTCATTTAAAAACAGTCAATAAATCAACAACAACAATAAAAAAATGCATAGCAAAAAATTATATGAGATAATTATGACTGCTTGGCTAAATAATTTTTCTTTATAAGTTGACAATTGTATTATTTTAAGATAACTAACAACTTTTTCGGAGCTGTGATTTTGAAAAAGAGTATAAATTAATTTTTTGGGGGGTATTTAGTGTCAGTTGAATCACAATATCATATACCAGGAGTCGGCAACCATTTAGCAGTGGTGTCCCAAGCCTATCTACCAATATCATTCAGCGTGCCAAACAGGACATTTTTGAAACAATTCGATTCCCATGATAATGCATGTAGAGTTGAGAATATAGAAGTGAATAATATGGATTTGCAGTTTTATCGTATATTAATTTTGCATCATTTAAATACATTTCTTATCATAAAAATGAACAGCATAAAATATAACTATTCCTTCAACAAAAATTTTAAAAAATTGAAATTGTACATATATTTTGTATTTTTAAACGTATTCATTAAAATAAGAAATAGACAACATGAAACATAAGTTATTAATAAAAAATTTTATGAGAACCCTAGTATTTGCACCGCTTTACATTCATATCACAAAATCAGAGGTATAATTTGTGACTTTCAATTTGACACGATTCCAAGAATTCAGTTGTGAAACAATTTCTTTGCGGATTCGAAATATTTTTATGTGAGGCAAGAATTTTTACTTGGATATGTATAACCAAAAGAAGAAAGCAGAGTACATGCACAATTTTCTCTCATCAAACAACAAAATCTCTCCAGCAATGATATTCAATAATTTACAAAATAGCCATAAGTTTATCTTTAGGGCTATCTCTAATTTTTCCGTAAATTTCATAAATTCTGAAGATGTTTGTCAAATGAAAAAACAAATTTATCAACTTCCATCCACTCAAAAAATGACAAATTTTTAAATAGTGCAGAGAATAGAATTTTTATGAATAGTGGCCATAGACTGCCAACCCCTGTCATGTATAATTGTCTTAATGATATTATTATTTTAAGAAAAAAATTACTTGGATGCAATTGTTTGGCAAAAATTGAAAAAAGAATGACATTTTCAAAATATTCTCTTTTTACGAAAAATGTTTCTATATTATTAAAATTTTGCCAAAAATGGCTAAAATTCCTGTATAAAGCTTGAATGAAGATATCTGAAATATATAATTTATTTAAAAGTGGATTTATTCATATTTTAATTTTCCAGAGCAGAGAAGTTTGAAGAAAAGAAAAAACATCGATTATATTTCAATTTATTGTAAATCTGAAGGTAATGTAAATTTTTCAAAGAACCTAGTTCAGGCTCTGTATAAATAATATAGTTATATATAGCCAAAATATTATTATTATAGAAGCATTTTTCATAAAAGGAGAATGTTTTGAAAAATTGTCATTCTTTTGTATATTTTTTATTAAAAAATTGCATTTAGATAAATTTTTTGTAACAAATATTATTGAAAATTTATTATATGTCTATATTTTAATTCAACTAAGAGAGAGAGAGAGTGGAAAAGAGAGAGACATGAAAAATTTCAACAAAATTATTCATTTATACATTTTTTCAAAATCACGGTTTTCCGAACGTAATCAGTGGAATAATACTTTTAAAAAATAGCGAAATAGAATATAATCGAAAAATCAATTACATTTAATGTGTGATTATATAATCAAATAATCTTGCTTCGTTAATTATTAATTGAATAATTATATTTTTATTTGAATAATCCGTCGATGCTATGTAAACAAAATGGGGATAATAAAAATGATTTATTCGAAACATCAATGGCATTTTAATAACGTGGTTTCTGATTATAATCATTTCATTTTCTTTCAGTTCAGCAAAACCGATATCTATTTTTAAATCAAGTCGAAACACAAATCTTAAGTAGCATTTCTCTTTTATTAAAACCCATCGTGCAAAGTACATTTAATGTTCTTTTTTTGCATTGTTTCCTGTTTCCCTTATCTTGCATGCAAAAACTTTTAGAATAGGAACATAAATCATGTTAAAATTAGCATATCGTAGATAAAATATTATCTCTAGCAAAAAGAAAGCTGGTATTCATTTGTAAAAAAGGTCACAGCTGCATTTAATATTAATTCAAGAAGCTAACCACGTGTAAAAAATAAAAGATTTAAATTACGATATGTAGTGTTAGTACAATAATCTCATTTACATGCATCGCAATTATCACCTGATACAAATCCTTAGCTATCATATCGAATGTTATTTGGTGATTTAATTACTATTCGTTCAAATTAAGGTGGAACTCTATATTAATCATTCTGACAAACACATTGCATGTAAATTAATAGTTTATTGTGAGAGAGATGTATTTGAATAAATGAATCCAATTAAATGTTGTAAGAGTAAAATTAAGATAGATAAGCTTTCAAAAAGCTTGACTATTCTGTTCGTATCGAAATAAGAAATTGAGTTCCTTATCAGATAAAACGACAAAATCTAAGTACATTTTTATGTTATCAGAAATGGCAAACATTTACATATTACATGTCAGGATGAACTTTGGCATGTTCTATAAGATGCATGAAGAATATATTTGAAATAAGAAAATGATTCATTCTAATTTGTATTTACCTCTTGGTTTCATGTATCCAGGGGAATGTATTTCACATTTTTAAATAATAAGCAAGGTAAATTTAGCATTTTTACATAAAAATCCCCTACATTGTTTTCGTCAATGAAAACAAACGATTATTTTAAAAGAAATTTTAAGTTCATTAACATAAATATTCTCCAACGCTATTAGCCTGTTCTCAACAGAAAATCAATCTCAGTTCCTAAATAATATTTATATTTTTTTGTTAGTTTGAGGAAATATTTTTTTTTCATTAAGCATTAATATCTCATATTTTTTTAAAAATTATTAGGAAATATTATAATGGTTATTTTCAAGGATTATCCTGGATTTCCTCTAGTCCAGTGGTGCTTAAACTTTCGAAGGTCACCCCCTCCCCTTTCTTTTATGCTTCAACCTAACAAGATTTTGTGCAACCCTCCCTGTTGTCAACTCATGGCTGAGCGTTAAGACTAACTCTGCTACTTATACAGACTTTTTAAGACTTCTTTTTTACTTTTGAACCAGGGGCGTAGCTACCATCGTATCAGCCGTATCAATGATACGGGGGCCCCGAGCTACAGGGGCCCCGAAATCTGTAACTACAGTCCCACTTACAGCGTTTTCATATCTAAAAAAGGGTCCCAAAGTAGTTTTGATACAGGTCCCACTCAGAGCTAGCTACAACAGTAAACATTAAGAAATAATATTCTTGAACGAAATATATGTCCTGGTAGAATTTTTTTCGATAGGGACAATTTAGTGATCTAGTCCGGGATGGTACATCTTTCAGTTTTTCCAAGAGACCTTTCAGAATCTGTAAAAGAGGTAAATCTTAACAATCAAATGACACCCTTTTGCGGAACCCCTAGAAAGACGTTGGAGACCCCCTGGGCTCTCTACGGACCATGGTTTAAGAACCTCTGCTCTAATCCGATTATTTTATTAATGGACTATAACAAACAATTTTTAAATATCGTGTTTATATTTTCAAGACATCTATCAGAAGAATGTATCATAGCATTCGTTTTAAAATAATCTTCTTTTTCTTAGCCCGCCCACCCTAATGGCTGTTGGTCTATTAGGTTACGCGCTGACCAGGAGAGATGGCCTCCTTGAAAATGCTGTTTTGATCGATTTTTACTGTGGTCTAGAGCAGAGAAATTCCTTAAGTGTTCAGCGTTCATAGTACCGTAGCCGCAAGGCTGGCACTCTGGTGATGGCAGGACATTGATCCGGTGAAGGTGTGTGGCAAGATAATAATGTCCTGTCCTCATCCTAAAAGCTGCTACGCTAACTGCAGCTTTTAGGATGAGGACAGGACACGATTTTCTTGTCTAGGATGGTACATCTTTCAATTTTTCCAAGAGATCTTTTTAAAATAGAAATATACGAATTAATATGCTTACAGAATTTGTGATTATAATACATACATCGTTTCATACACGAATTAATATGCTTACAGAATTTGATTATAAACATAATCTCATACACGAATTAATATGCTTACAGAATTTGTAATTATAATACATACATCGTTTCATACACGAATTAATATGCTTACAGAATTTGTGATTATAATACATACATCGTTTCATGTCAGAGGCGTAGCAAGGAGAATCCAAGAAATCCTGATCCCAAAGAAGCTTCAGGTGAAATATTTGACTTAAATAAAATAAGTTGATGTTAAAATAAAATGGAAGGAAAAATAGAATTTTGCAATGCTATGAAAATTGTTTTAAATATTCTTGAGTATATTAACTTTTTATTTGATATTTTCAAAAAAAAAAAAAAAATTTTTAAGAGTTCAATTTTTAGGATCTTTTTTTTTAAAAAAAATAATATTAATAATAGTTTATACAAATTATTTTTGTTATTGTTAGCTTTTTAAAAAAATCCTCTGATATTGTCACTTTTCTAAGAATTTCGAATTGAAATATTTCAAAGGTACAAATATATATATATATATACAGATGATTATATTCTTTGCTTGCCCTTTGCTTTTATTTATAGTTCTTTATATTGGCAAACATTATTAAGGCTTTTGTTTCATTATGTTCTTTCAAATAGTACATATGAAAACTGTGAAATATTACTATTTTAAAAAGTTAATAGGCATTCTCATAATTTTTCATGAAAGATACTAAATAGGGTTATAGAAAGTGACTTGAATTAAAAGAAAGTTTGAGCTCAGAAATTAGGTTTTTTTTAAATTTAATATTTAGATTAAGAAAAATTAATTGATATTTAAAATAAAAAGTCTTATCAATAAACTGTGCAGATAAAACTAATCGAATTATTTCGAAATGGTATAAAAAAAGAGGAATCCTCCACCTCATTCTTCTTCCAAATAAAATTTTTCCTTGCTTGGGGTTGTATTTTATTCTTATTTACGCTGTTTTTTTAAGGTGATGAATTTCAGATTCAATTCTCCATTACATTGAGGAGTATGGGGCTTTAGGGATGTTATACTTTTAAAAAAAATCGTGCTTCAAAGGTTTGTGTGTGAGTGTTTAAGCATGGAAGTATTGATAAGTAACAGTAATAACAAACGTCTTGCTGGCAATATGGTTTAACATTGCGAATTCGTTGCCAACGGTGAAGTTTTTAGTTTGAGTCAATTAAATTAACCTTTGTGTGCCCATAGTAGCCTAGGGGTTATGGTAACGAACTCACCACTAGCGTATCGTGGATTCGAGCCCTAATGCCACTGAAAAGCTCAGCGTGTAGAAGGGCTGGTTCATGTTAAATCTTGAGCCTCTAAGTCCTCCCGTTGACGTGGAGAGAGGGTTGTCAGCTTCAGCGTTTATCTTTATCACTTGACTGAGGATCAAAATTACGAGGTCCGTCGCCAATAGCCCCCTCCTGTTTCTTTACAGTACGACGTTAAAGCTGTTTTCACCACATATATACGAGAGCAGGAACTCAACGCGGAGCACTTTTTCAAACAGAAAAAAATGCCTTAATTTTTATAAAAATTTGTAACTCATGCATTTGTTTATAATATAGTGTTTTTAAAATTTCAAAATATTTCATAATTAGCTTTTTTTTTAACATGTAAAGGGATAACTTGTTTAGCGATATGGTATAGGAGAAAAAAATGCGCAACACATTTCATAAAAGAAAAAATGTGTCAACTCGGATAAAAAGGAGTAGTATGATAAAATAAGTGATTTTCAACAAGATAGCAAAGTCAGAACATAATATTAATGTTTGAGTACTTTTATATCTGAAAAAATATTCCGAATTTGGGTCCTATTCTTTAACATTAGCCGAAGACAGCCTTAATAAACACTCCCTCATTTATAAAGGAATAATCATATAAAACAATTTATGAACAAATGATATAGTATAAATAAACGATTTGAGTAATTTCTCAAATATTAGCTCCGAAAGAAATAATACTTTTTATCTCTTAATTCTTCAAACTTAATGATCATCAAAAACAAATCAAAAGCAAAGAATATGAATATACCATTTTTCTTCTGAATGTCAAGCTCCGTTTTCTTTCGATGCCAGCGTTTTCTTAATAACATTCGCGGGTTATTTAGAAAAATCCCGATTTGTCATTCATATGAGAACGTTGTTCATTTTTCTTTTTTTATTCCTTCCCCCCTCCAATTCGCAAATAAATGTCCTTCCCCTATCAAGCGACAGTTCCAATTATTATTTCAACTTATAAAGTATCCAAATGTTTCTTTCATTACATTCTGAATGAATAACTTGCAGATATGATTTTTAAGTGCCTTTTTTGCATATTTGATGGTTTCCTGTTAAAGGACCTTATTTGGAAGGCATGTGTTTCTTTTTATTGCAGATTACTTTTAGATTTAGGAAACCGATAGCTATTTAATAGCTTTATTCTTGAACTGTAAAACTTTAAAAAAAATTTATGCAGGGAAAGTAAAAATATTTAAAATAAATATAAGTATGTGTGCGTGTTTTATATATATACTTGTGTGTGCGTCTAAATTAACCTCCAACCTGCCAATGTGATTGTGAATTAGGAATCATTCTCATGTCTTTTAATCAATGGATAATACATCTGATAGCTTAACAGGTGATTTTGAAATGGACAGAAGTAAGAGAAAACGCTTTTGATATATGGAATGTTTTTAATCGAGTAGCTAAAATGTTTATGAATATAAACGTGTGTGTTGCAATTTTTATTATTTAAATCTGATTGAGGCCAAGTGGTAGAGTATCGTGCTTCCACACCACAGGTCCCGGGTGTCGTGTATTAGGTTGCGTATTCAGTTTTTCAAATTTCAGTCCTTTATTTTCGTTTTTTTTTTAACATTTATTATAACGACACACAACACACAAACAATTAAATATAAATTAAAAACTACTATTTTGTGGGTAGGCACACCCACCGATTTCGGGGTTCCGTTGTCGGCCAAAGTTGGTTACAGACTGACTGAATCCCCCCTCGTTCACACATATTTCCCTTTAGTGATTACTGAGAACCAATCCGCGACACCGGGTTCTATCCTCAAGCTGGTTAAAGTCGACTCAGCTTTTCATCCCTTCAGTGGGTCAATGAATGAATGACAAGCTTGCCTGGGGACTAAAACGCTGGGAGGTTTGCTTCAGACTAACCACCTGATCGGGACATTTGCTCATGCACCTCAGCGCCCAGTGGTCACGTATTCTGAGATGGGCACAGTAGGCCTTGGCCCTCATGGGCTGTTGCGCCACTGAGTTTGAGTTTGTATATCTGATTGCTTTCATTAAATAGTTAGTAGAAATATAATAAATTGTTTTATGTTGTTGTGAGACTTTTTGATAAGGTATATGTCAAAAACTTTAAAGTAAAAAAATGTAAAATTAATATAAATGAGCGTAATGCACGCGCGTGTGATAGTTCATATTGTTTGCTCACCTTTTTTATGAAAGTTAATAAAATTAAGAAAAAAATAACGTTCATTTTAATAAATGGCTGCAACAGCCAGGGACGTCTTAAGGCATGGGCCAACTGGGCCCAGGGCCTAACCCTCGGTGGGGGCCTCGTTTCGTTCCCGACTCTGTCATAATAAGATCATGATCAGGATAATTTTAATGGGAAATATTATTCACGTACATGTTTTTCGAAAAACAGGGAATTTCAAACGGCATTTCAACTGGCAAAAATGGTAAGACTGTATTAGTATGTGACGACCGTTCCTTGAAAATTTCTAGGCTTAATACCATAAGCAATTATTTAACTCATTAAGTTGAAATGCGGCCATTGGTCAAGCCAGTTTGTGCCTAGATTTTTCAGATTGTGAGTCGTGAACATTTATTTGTTTCAAATTACCGTTTGAACGATTATTCGACAATGCATACTATATACTGTCTACTTTTAAAGATCTTAGGTAGAGCCTACTTTTACATGGAGGCCCAGGCCCTCAAAATATCTTAAGATTTCTCTGGGCCCAGGGCCTCAAAGAGTCTTAAGACGACCCTGGCAGCAGCCTAGCCGTCGTGGTTACGTACTCGTGGCGGCGTTGTCGAATCGTGGCTTCGAGTCCTGATATAATAGAAGTCCCTTCATATTGAAAAGATGATGCATATTAAATTTATCATGACTTCAAGTCCTAGCGGTGAGATGAGGAAGTTTAAAAAATGGTGTGCTATCTCAGGTATCGTTCTCGTCATTTGACCGCGGTTCAGTGTATGAGGTCTGCCGTCAAAACATCTCGTATCTCTTTAAAGGGTGACGTTTAATAAACAGCTCTCTGATTCAATGATTTTAAGAAATGAAAATTAATTTATTGAAGATTGAATCAGAGATTATTCCTCTATATTTGGAATGTATTACAGTAAAATTCGGCGAATGCACATTTTTAGTACAGAAAAAATTATGGAAGTTTATACGGGTGCGAGTTATACGCCAAGTGTAAAAATGTAAGGTTTAAGAATAAAAATTATAAAAAATGTGCACAAAAAAATTAGACTTCTAAATAGGTCGAGATACTGTTAATTTAGAAGAAAATACTTGTTGTTAGAAAAAGTATTTGTTATTAGGAAAGTACTTCGCTGTTAGAAAAAGTATGAGACCCTAAAGGCTGTATAGTTCTATAAGTATACTATTTTTTTATTAAGAAATAAAAATAGAGTCGTTAATTCGAGATGTTATTCTAATTTTAACACTTCGAATAAATGACTTCGATACATAAAAGCATTGCATGCATACATTTCAGGTTTCTTCGTAAATGAGGGATGCGCGTTATACCGCGAATATACCAAAAATTAAATATTGCAGCTTGAAAGTATTGGTGGGCGTTATACACCGGTTTTTGCGGTAAGTGATCAGGGAAATTCAGGAATTATTTATAGGGGAGGTTTTAAAGTGTACCCGCCTTAATTAAAATTTGGGGATACGTTCAAAATAAGTCTCAATAATTGTCAGTTACTGTGGCATTTTTCATTTAAAAACAACAACAAAACAGCTACAGAAAGATTGCATGAAAAAAATTATCCGTTTAAAAAATTCTCTCTCTCTCTCTCTCTCTCTGTTGTTATAGTTTTAATAATGACCATATGAATAGTTTTAATGTAACCTGATAAAAATTACCTCCGATGAATATATCAATTTATGGTTAGTAAAAATCATACAATGATTTTTTTAAGGAAGTATATATATAAATCATTCTAAAAAGCTGATGTCTGCTGCGATTATTTGATTTTTAATTTCAGTAATCATTTCTCAGTTATTCACTGTCTTACAATGAAAGCATTTCCTTCTATTTAACTACTTGCGGCTATTCTTCCTAGACAAGATGTATTGCTTTTTAGCAGGTAAAAAGCAATGACAATGTGTAATTTAAGATAACGATATATGTGATAATAGAGTTCGCAAGGTTTCTCTTTACCACAATGGCAGACAGCTAATATTTTAAAACAGCTTTATAATCTTGATTTGCGTTGTGCTCGTGCTAAATACTTGTTAAATATTACCTGTCAGCGCGTTGCACTGACTGATTTGCATATTTTCATTTTTCATTGTTTCATTTGTCCTTTTGTTGACTGAAATCCTTAAATATTTGCATACAATTCTATTCAATTTGAAAAATGTGGTTGTCATTAAATTGAAAAAAATAATAATAGTTATCCATGCAGATGTCTTTTATTCATAAAAATAAATTACAAATCATGTTAAAAGATATAGTATATGCTAATTTATTCCGTAAAATTTCGCCACAAAAATGTGCACTTTCTTAAAAACTTGATTGTAATAATACTTTTAAAATTTTGTTTGTAATTTACTACTACTACAAACAAAATGTTTTCAACGACATATCAAAGGATTTTAGCAAAAGATTTACGGTTTCCTTTAAGTTCGTTTAAACGTTTTAAGATGGTATAAACTTAAATTTTTTAAAAAGTAATGTGATTTTTAATAAGAGTATAACAAAAATATTTTATACAAGGAGGAATAAATCAAAAGTTATATTACATTTATCTTTTTAACTCCCTTTTATAAGCTTCACTTGTATGTAACGGAATCTTTGAACTTAATTCTTACCCCCTTTAAAAGGTCAGATTAATTCAAAATTTTGCTCACTTGTCCAAGACTGATGACAATACAATAATTTAATAATTTTGCTCCAGTGTCCTGATCAGGATCATCAAGACTAACGATTTCCCCTCCTCAGATCCCCTCTCGTATCTGCCAACTAAAAGATTAAGTTACAACTTAGTTCGATTACCAATAAAAGGGTGTTTTCTTAGTTTTTTAAAATTTAATTTATTTTAGAGATGTTCAAATACTTTTTTCCCTTACCGAATTAGGATTTCATATCTAAATATGCATAATCTAATCATTATTAGATCTAGATCATTTTCTAGATCTAGATTTAGATTTAGATTATGATATCTAGATCTAGATCTAGATCTAGATCTAGATTTCTGTGGAGTTCAATGAACTCCACAGAAATCATTGATACTTCGTCAGCTTAAATAAGGAGAGGGGGAGGATTAAAATCGCGTTTTCTGTTTTATGAGTGACATATGCTTTTCTTTTGCTTTTTTATCTTCTCTCGTTTTTTTAAATATAAGTTACTGTAATATTAAGCACAGCTGCAATTTAGACAGCTGCTTAATTTATAGTTCTTATCCGTGATAGATATCATAAAATTTTCTTCCCTCATTCATATCTTTAATGAATATTTCTTTTCAATTTTTTTATTGAATTTACGCATTTATTTTTTTATTTATTAATATTTGAATATGATTTATGATTTATATGTATTTATTTAATACATTTAAAGCAAAGTCTTTGTTTTGTCGTATTTTTTTTATCATTTTACGTTTTCTTTCAGAATAACAAATTGGTTTCTATTGTAAGTTTGTTCATTGTATTTATATTTAACGAAAAACGTGTTAAAAAACAAAAAGATTCCATAATAGGATGATTCAATATGAGAAGGAATGTGTGTTCTTCGCTTAGAAACTCTAACAAATAAAGTAGTTGTGATATAATAAATAGTTATATGATCTAAAATCTCTGATAGGCAAACATTTTTAAAAGAGCCAAAAGCAAAATAATAATAATAATATAAATAAAAATAAATAAAAGACTTGTAATGAAACCAACGCAATTTCGGCTCAATAAAGACGCAACAATAATATATTTTGAAGTGTTTTAACACTAATGTGATGAAAAAAAGCTGTCCCTGCATTTCTTGGTTATATTTTTTCAATTTTTTAAAATAAAGTGATTAAACTCTGATAATTTTATGCTTTTTGGATTTCTTTTCATTTTTTTTTTTTATTTTGCTCATGTAATAGTTTTTAAAATGTTTTTACATAAAAACACAAAGCAATATTCTGCATACATATTTAAAAAATCGAATTTATAAACATATTTTCACACATGTAAAAGTGGAAAATGGTTTTAAATAAATTTCTTTGGTCTGTGGACCGTAGATAGACCACTATTTAATTAAAATGAGCCAAAAAATTTTAAGTAAACATAAATAATTATCTAAAATATTGGGGGGAATCCAAAATTATTTATGTCGTAAACTTGTTAACTAACTGTTACCCAACGTTTCGCTGGGAATGCATATTGTTACATATGTATGCATTGTTTTTAGACCTAGTAATAAGTTTCTGATCATACGAGGGGTGATCAGAAAAAAAGGTTACAAGTCGAATAAGGAAATATTTATTAACAACAGATAGAAAATACAAAAAGGAATTAAGAGGCATACGTCTATCACATTTCGACATAATCACCAAGTCTATTTAGGCATTTATCAGAACCAACTTGTTTAACCCGTCGTGGTAGAAATCAGTCAGGTTATTAAGTCAGGTCTCAGCGGATGTTTTCACAGCACTGTCTTGGAATACCGCAGCACATCAGAAATGATATGCTGCATGCTAAAATAGCTCAATTCGAGCTCTGGCGAGATTTCGAAGTTAGCCGTCGATCATTTTGAATCATTTCTTCAATTCGTTCCGTGTTGATTTTGGTCATTGAAGAACTTGGCCGGCCACTCCCTGCCATTTTGCATTTTTGACATCCTGTCTGCCTGATTGAAAAGAGTGACACCATTTCGCTACATGTTGTCTGTTTATTGCTTCGTCACCATAAACTTCCACGGTTTGACTATAAATGTCAGATGCGAACACATTCTTAGCCCATAAAAATTGAATCACGGCTCGCACTTCCAAACGAGACCAATTTCCTAAGCTCTTGCCATTTCAATCGTCCTGGACCATCTGGGAACTTTCACTACCTATCCGCAAACCAGCTATGTTACAAGTAGCTCCATTCTGGGGAAACGAAATTTCTCCACAATATGTAGTTTTCAAATGCTGCGGCTTGTGACTTTTTTTTCTGACCATCCCTCGTAGCAAGTAATAAATGCAGGATATCTTTATCAATGAGGAAAAAATGAGCAAATAACTATGAGAAAAGTTATTTGTAGTTAACTCTCGTATTCAATATTTTATAAAAAATAATTATAATTTTGTAGCACCTTAAAATTACCAAATTAAAGAAGAATTTCATCTGAAATTTTCAAAAGACTCCACCATTAAACGACACCAATTAATGAATATGTATTTCTATACATGAACATCCTGACCCAAATGTATTACGTCAGTGATTATCAAATTGTGGGGTGTGTCCCTATAGGGGGGGCATGATTACCCTATGTGTGGAGTGCGAGTATATCGAAAATAAAAATCTAATAACATTCTGAAAGGAAGCAAAACAAAATACATCATCAGTATCAGAAGCATTGACATGACAGCTCTTTGTGGGTCTGAACCTTCTTCAGAAATTTTTCCCATTTTGCCTTTCTCCCAGCATTTGATCTCCAGTTCTTCACTTTTAGAATGGCAAAGTCCTCATTCGCACAGTCTTTCCATCGCCTTTGGTTTTTTATTAGAGGGAGTTGCATAAAAAGTTTTCAATGCTGTTCGTTCTGGGCTCCTTCTTACTATATGGGGGGGGCTGCTCATCTCATTCTACTTAATTTTTTGTACTTAATATATAATCACTATTAAAAATCTTATATATTTAGAAATTACACCTTTTTCTCCAACTGCTATTGTCGAGATCAGCACCAAATATGGTTCGCAGGACCTTCTTTTCAAAAAACTCCAAGATTTTCTCTCTTCACTTTTTTTTTTCCCCTTCAAAATCCATGTCTCTGAGGCATAAGTCAAAATGATCTAATTAGTACCTTATACAACAGGATTTTTGTCTTTCTTTTTATTAAGTGAATTTTCACAGTAATGATCTTCAACCAAAGAAACAACAATTAGTTGCAATAATTCTTTCTGATTTCAGAATTCATTTCATTTTGGTAATTTATTTCTGACCCTAGATCAGCAAAACTTTTTACAGATTCAAATTTCAAACAGTCTATTTCAAAAAATTGGATGGTTTCCAACCTACCACAATACATATATTTTGTCTTCTCCTTATTTCACTCTTATGGTTCATTTAAAATAAAATACGTTCTGACAAAAAAAGATACGCCCTGTATGGTTATTGTAATCTGTTTCAATTTAAGAATTAGAAAGGAAAGGTAACAAAATATTTAACCCATTGCGAAATATACGAGGGCTTTTTTTAAGTTTAGTCCGTTGGTGCGTATAGTTCCTTAGTTCACACGTAAGCCGCAACGAGTCTCTGCGTCACTGCCCAGCATCCTTTGCGAACACACTCGCACCATTTCCAGCTCTGTAGCTGTCGTGTAAACTTTGCTATGCGTCTTTAAAATGTTTACGGTGATTGAATCGCACGCCAAGTGGGAGATAGGTCTGTTTTACGTTTTTTGACTGCGAGAAACATGTCGGCTGCAGACATTCATCGCCAGAAAATAGAAGTTTATGGTGACAATGAGTGACAGCAAAATTTGAAAATGGGTCAGGAAGTTTCAAGATAAGAGACTCACACTTCTCGAACGACTCGGGACTTAAGCGAATCTTTTGGCTGAGAGGTTTTAGACCATGCACTATACAACCCCTACCTTGCTCCCAAAGATTTCCACCTTTTCCGATACCCCAAACACAGTCTTGGCGGGAAGCGCTTCAGTGACAACCAAGAAGTGAAAGCGCCGTGAACTCTTGGCTGTCCGACTTCTTGAAGAGGGTTTTCAAAACTTTGTTCTTTGGAATGACAAATGCATTAATAAACTCGGCAATTTTGTAGAAAAAAAGGCAAAAGCATGTTTCATCCGAAAAGAAAAGTTTTTTAAAACAAAATACTGTCGTTATTTTTTTAAAAAACAAACGGACCAAACTTAAAAAACAACCCGCGTAAAAAATAACTTTCTTAAAATATTTATTCCTTGAAGTAACATATACAAAATGTAATACTTATCTTGATAATTTATACGGTTTATAATTTATAGTTTTAGCCACAAAGTGCTTTATATATATACTAGCTGTTACCCGCCCGCTTCGCTGGGTATTTCATGATGTTTTATAAATTTTTACTGCTTATACATATGTATAAATTATTGATATCTAAGTCCTAGCATTAAGAATTCGATTGTATTGAAAAATATACTTATACCTTTAACTGTCGCAAAAAAAAAGGGCAGAACTCATCTAATTTGTATTTTCTAAAAATCCCTAAAATTGAAGTATAGAATGATATTTGCTCTTTCGTAACCCCAAATACAAGTGGATTCCCGCAAAACCAATTTTCGGTGGATCTCTACTCCGTAAATTGAACATGCAAGCCAAATTTCAAGTCTAAATCTAACAGAAAAAAAGAAGTTTACTATCAATATCCCCGTAATCCCGTAGAGAGCCGTTTTCCAAAATAACCGCTCTTAGAGGATTTCAATTCAAAAAAAGAAAAATGCAAACCAAATTTCATTATTATAGTCCTTGTAGCTCGAAAAAAGTAAATTTTTTTGTCAATACGCCCCAGTAACCCCCTGCACCCCCCTAAGAACTTGATTTGCTTAAAAACATTCTTAGTGGATCTCTATTTAACAAAAGAAACATGCTTAACAAATTTCAAGTATATGGGTCTAACAATTAAAAACATTAATTTTTTTCTGTAACTCCTCTTGACCCCTCGCAAACATCCTGAGGGGTCAATTTTCGTTTCATTCTTTGTTAGAGGAACTCTATTCCATGAAAGGAACATGCCTACCAATTTTCAAGCAGGATGATCAAATAGTTTAAAAATGGAAATATTTATCGATTACGCCTCTTAAACTCCTGAAATTAAACTTGGTAGTTGATATTCGCAAAACCCATTTTGTAGCGGTTCTCTACTTTACGAAAGGTATCTGCTTATCAAATTTCAAGACTGTACGTCTAACAGTTTAAAAATGGGGATAATTGTCTATAACGCCACTTGAGCCCACGCAACGCCACTTCTGGGTCTGTTTTCACAAAACCCATTTTGTAGGGGAATTACACTCTATGAAAGGAATCAGCTTAGCAAAATTTGAAGAATGTGCGTCCAATTAATTAAAAATGCAAAAAAATTATCAATAACGCCCGTTGAACCCCCGCAACGCCACCTAGGGGTCGATATTTCCCAAACATATTTTGTAGTGTATTTCTTCCTATGAGAGGAATCTGCTTACCAAATTTCAAAACTGTGAGTCTAATGGTTTAAAAATAGAAATAATTATTTATATCTGCCCTTCACCCCTGCAACACCCCTTGGGGTCAATTTTCTCCAAACCCATTTTGTAGCGGATATTTACTCCATGAAAGAAACATTTCTACCAATTTTCAAGCAGCTAGGTCAAGTAGTTTAAAAACGAAAATATTTATCTATTACGCCACTTATACCCGCAACGCCACTTAGAAGTCTGTTTTCACAAAACCTTCTTATAGCTGACTCTATTAAATAAATCTATTTATCAAATATAAAGACTGTGCGTCTAATAGTTTAAAAATAGAAATAATTATCTGTAACGCCCTTAAGTCCCGCAACGCCACTTGGGGCAATTTTCACGAAAACCCATTTTGTAGCGTATCTCTACCCTATGAGATGAATCTGCTTACAAAGTTTCAAGACTGTACGTCTAATAACTTAAAAATCGGAATTTAATAACGCCCCTTAAACCCCCGCAACACCCCTTGGGGTCAATTTCCCCCAACCTGTTTTGTAGCGGATATTTACTCCATGAAAGGAACATTCCTACCAATTTTCAAGCAGGTAGGTCAAGTAGTTTAAAAACGAAAATATTTATTTATTACGCCACTTAATCCCCTGCAACGCCACTTAGAGGACTGTTTTCACAAAACTTTCTTATAGCTGATCTCTATTCTATGAAAGAAATCTATTTATCAAATATAAAGACTG
>BMAO01001438.1:0-31968 GCA_019973975.1 Trichonephila clavata | reverse complement strand
ATAATCTAGGTGGAATTTTTTATAATTTCGCTGACAGATGGAACGTTGTCCGCTTATCACCCCCATAAATGTTTCCGAGACTGTTTAAAATTAATCTGAAAGATGGGAATAAAACATTCCAGACATCCCTGATAGATTCTTTTCCTAACAGGTTCACAATTTTGCTATCCGTGTAGGTAAATAATAGTATACACCAGCGTTTCTCAAACTGTGAGTTGAGCTCCCTTTGTGGACAGGATAACTCTTGACAGGGGAGGAGCGAGCATATTGACAAGTTGAAAACAAAAGATTCTTTCAAAAATTATAATTTACGGAAAATAAACAAATGAAATGCGTTCTGACATAATAAAAAACAAAATATACATTTACACTGATATAATACGCTTATAAATGTACTAGTACTGCACAATGTTATATTATAATTAAATTAACAATACTAAGTTAAGAACAAATTTAAAATTTACCAGTAACTTCATAAACTTGTCACCTATAACACTTTTCCGAAAATTTATACTTGTCTTGATAAATTGACTTGTCTGCCAATTCAAAGTTACGCGATTCGCTCCTCAAAAAATATCACCGTTTTCTTTCCGTAAGGACAGGTATGTGATGCATTGTGAGGAGGGGAAGAGAAGGGATAAATTTACAAATTTTCTGAAAAAAGTAAATCCTTCGCAAACACTGTCAAGGTAGTGTTATTGTGTTATTGTATTAGTGGTAGTGTCACTAGTATTATTGCTTCCGAATAATTTTTTGAATATCAGTGCACAGAAAAGATTGTACGGAAAGACGCATATATACATTCAGTTCAACTATGATTTTCATTGCGCGAGACATTTATATACGTCGGTGGTACTTAAGAGGTGCGTCAAAGTCTAGTATTATTGAATTCAATACATAGTTATTGTATGGAGGGAAGTGGGATGAAAGTTATGATGGAATATTGAGTCTCAAACAGTGAAAGTTTGAGAAGAACTGCTACGCACACAATATCGTTTGAAATAATTATATAATAAAAATATGAAAAAATGAATGAAATTTAATATTACAAAGAAAATTTAAAATTTTCCATATGAATATTAATAAAAGCCTTTCTGATATTGCTTTATCATGCTCTTTTTCTCAGTTTTATTAGAATAATAAATATAAGTGAAGCTTTATATTTGCATAACAGCTCTGAAATCCTTTTAATTTTACCAGTAACTTACCAGAAAATGCTTTCTTAGATAGAAATCAAACTAAATATTATTGGAGAATACACGTTTTAAGTGATGAACTTACAAACAAACGATGTATAAAATCATTATTGAGTTTTAACTATTATTAAATAAACTCATTTTTACTGTTTTTCAAAATAAGTTGATAAAAAACCATTAATTTTTTGACAAGTGCTTAGGGACAGCAATTGTTCCACGAATGACGAGAAGGAAATTCACTAATTTTCTGCCAGTTTAATATTTGAGAGCTTGAAATCTTTATACAGTTTATTTAAAAAGAATTTTTTTTTACCTACAAAATTATAAAACTTCTATACACAGGAAAACTAATAAGAAAATAAGACAAAACAGATTGCATCTTTTGTTTTAAACTTGTACCATCGATACTCATTCCACTAGAAGCAATTTAGAAGAGCCTAGGAAGATAGTTAATGCCACGAAGTAAAATACCGCACATCACGTGGTATTTCAAGGGTGAATTAAAAAATGTATTTCCCTTGTGATGAATGAACAGATAATTTAATCTGAATTCTTTGATAAGTAATAATATTATTGTTTTACGTTTATTTTATCAATGCATATATGAGTGCATTGCATATATGATGGTTAGAATTTTTTGATTCTGAAAAATATACACTATTTCTTAAAACTGCAATAGCCCGTGCAAAGCAAAAAAATTCGAAAAAGAATATTTTACTGGAAGAGAAAGCTCGTGCAACGCCGGACATAAAGCTAGTATAATAAATGTATTGTTGGCTTAAGAAATTTTTTTGCATAAGAAATATGTTTAACACACACACAACTACATTATTTTAAACATTAGCTTCTTTTATAAAGAATAAATCTAAATAAGTAAAATATTTTACTACATTCCTGAATGTGGCAACCGCTACTTCTTGTTATTTTAATCCAGTAGTGATGTAAAAATTTTGGAATGTTTTTATTGATACGAACGTTTCTATAAATATTGGATTCAGAAGATCTGTTCATTCTATTCATTACGATTTTCCTCAGGATTCATAAGCAGAAGGGACAAGGATGCTTAGCATAAATTAGTTCTAACCCAAGGGTCGGCAATCTTTTAGCTGTGGCGTGCCAAACTAATCTACCAATATGAGTCAGCGTGCCACACAGTAGGAAATTTTTGTAACAATTCAATTCCCTTTATAATGCATGTAGAATTAGAAAAAAGGAATCAAGAATGTAGATTTATAGTTTTTTTTATTAAAATAAACTGCATAAAATATAACTATTTCTTCCACAAATATAAAGTAATTAAAATTGCGCATATATTATGTATTTTTAAACATATTAATTAAAATAAGTAATAGGCAACATAAAATATAAGTATTTCTCTAGATTATAGTTAAATAGAAAGATTAGTAAAAATTTAAATGCGAAACTTGTGCTTGCAATGCTCTACTTTCATATTGCAGAACCAGGGTTTATAATTTGTGACTTTCAATTTTACGTGCTTTTGCGCATTCAGTTGTTAAGCACTTTCTTTGCGGACTAGAAATAATTTTCATATGTGGAAAGATTTTTTACTTACAGTTAGATATATAGCACCAAAAGCAAAAAATATGCATGCAGTTTTCTCCCTTCAAACAATTAAATCTCTCTAAAAATGGCATTTAGTAATTTACAAAATAGCTGTAAGTTTATCTTTAGAGTTATATTTCAGATTTTTAGTAGTTCCAAAAATGTCCACAATCCTGAAGATGTTTGTCAAATAAGGCTCATTGCAAAATCATCAATTTCCATCCACTCAAAGATTTATAAATTTGTAGAGTGGTGCAGAGTACCACTGAAAATTATACTGTGTGCTACTTGTGGCACGTGTGCCACAGGTTGCCAACTCCTGTTCTAAGCCCACCAATCTAACTATAATCGCCACTAACACATCTAACTATATCTAACTATACCTACCACCACTAACATGTGTCCGCTATATCTGAAGATACTGCGGCATTCATCTTTTCAAATCCAAATTGTTTAACTACATATTTTTTCATACTTAGTATCCCTCGTATAGAGAACTTTATTGTATATATAAAGAGAGAGAGACACTTTTCCACTATTTATACTAAATTATCAGGAGGGAAAAAAGCAAGAAAACATTCATGTAATTCTAAATAAGCATCTGATACTGGATAACATTTTCAGGAGGGAATTAATTTGTTAGCATTGAATAACATGTTAGTAGCTTTCCTCACACTTGAGTTATTCCTCCCAAGGTATCTACGCAGAGCAGTAATCCTGGTAGTGAATTCTCTGTCTTGATTAGCGCAGCACCAGAACTAACGCCTACTCTTTCAAGTTCTATTAATAGAAATACCAAAGCCTATGTATAATATGAATTGTGTTGTGGCGAATGATTCGATTAGTGAAGGTTTTCAACTATTCATGCTTTCATTTTGGGGTGTGCATGAGTTCATTTGAATAGTGTAGTTTAAAATTGAAAGTGGGGTAAATATTTTCAATATTTCCTCATTATTTGTTCGCTTCTATTTTAGTTGAATACTTCTGTGGTTTTAATAAATGTTAATGCAATAGGGCTTAGTTCCGGATTAAACTCTCATGGGAAAAGTTATTTCTACATTCAGTGTCGCAACATATGAAGAAGGTTACACAGAATAGTAAATGTGCTTTACAAGCTAAGGTAAAATACCTTTGGTGATTAAAACAAAATAGAAACATGAAAAAAATATTACTTGATTGAACGAAATTTTTTTTTTCGTTATCGAATTAACTTAAGACTTGCTGGTGATTTCCGCAATTTTTTTCAAAAATAATTACGCGTTCAAGAGTATTATGAAACTGTAACACTAGAAGGAGGGAGTATTTAAGATTTTGCATCAAACCTCACAAGTTTTGTTTTTCTCTTGAATTTTATAAATATGCTTTATTTCCAAAAGTAATAATTTCATTTTTGTTGCCAGTTAGTCAAATCTGTGTTTAACTTTTGGTCAATTGTCATTTCATTATGCTTATATATTTATTAAAGTGTTGGTTCAATCACTTGGCGTTACACACAGGCACGCATGTACACACACACACGTGAATAATCACACGCACACATAAATATGCACACGCAAACATGAATGCACACACACGCCCATATAATTACACACAGATACAAATATGCAGTCGACTCTCAATCATTCGAAATTGGAGGGACCACTGAAAAACTTTGAATAATCAAGAGTTCAAAATTATCAAAACACTTTGAATAATTAAGAGTTCAAATTATCAAAAACTTTGAATAATCAAAAAGTTCGAATCATCAAGAGGGTAAGAAAAACTCCCAAAATTCACGAAGTGAAATTTTTTTCCAACACATTTAAATTTTAAACTATGCAATAAAAAGAATTGTACATATGTATAAAATTACTTTTAAATATTTTTTAAAAAGTGCGGATTTTATATATACAGTATAAATATTATACTTAAGTTATAAAAGTCCTGTATTAAAAGAATACATTTATGTATTAAAACAATTATTAAAATAATACATACTGTACATAATTAATCTTTTTTGTTGAAAAAATCTGTTTTTTGATATGGCATTTAATCTAACTATGTCAGTAGACTTTTCAAGAATAAATGAAGCTTGAAAAACGTCCGCATCAACATGAGTTTGAGGGAAAAAATGCGTAGTTTGTTTAGTGACACTTTAGCTTCTGTCAGAGTTATCAGAGTCAACTTCCCTGATTGGACTCCATCACTATCTGTGTTATAGTGGTTCAAAGTCACAATTTCAGCGTCAATAGGGATCCCCATGCAGAAATATCCGTATCAACCCCTGCACGTAGTCGTCAAACGTCAAATCTTGTTCTGGGATAATTTCTCAAAGGGATGGTTCAACATTAAATTAAATGAGTGTGTCGTGCACATCAATCAGATTTGGCGTGGGGAAACTCGACTTTCAAAAAAAGTTGGGAATTGTCAAATGAATGACAGCTATCCAAAGCTTGTTAATCCTGATCAAAGCAGTTAAAATAAAAATAATTACATTCTGCTGATTTTCTAGGTTAAGCAAAAAGCTTTCAATGACGAGCCATAAATACTCATGTTAATCCAACGCAAAAAACACAATCCTACGCATCTCTTCTTCACAATAGTGGACCATCCTTTCTGAACACATCTGTACCAAGGCTACGTGTTGCAATAAAGTAACTGACTGCTGAGAACGGGTGCGGCCAGAACTATTCACTTGAAGATGGAAAACAATAAAATGGTCTTTTCGACTGAGGAACCGGGAAAACTAGAACGTGTAGCTGACAAAGGGACTACATTAAAGAGAAATCAGGCAGAGAAAACAAAACGCAAAACTTGTAAGCTCCAACTTGTTTATTACAGAACTGCATATGATGCTGAGTGTTCGAATTGTCGAGAGTTTTATAAGATAACTTCGAATTATTGCGTATTGTAGTCTGGCCTGTCACTGATTTTATTTCGAAATATTGAGGGTACCAAAATGCATAGTTTTAGTTCGAAATATGAAGAGTTTTTCTAGGGACTGAGCATATACTTCGAATTAACGAGAGATTTGTATTATCGAAGGTTTGAATTAGCGAGAGTCAAATCTATATATATTAACTGTGATTTACAGACGTTGAAAGAGTAATTTCTTCAAAAAAAACAACGTTCATTCTAAATTACATTTGCTATTTTCATTGTAACAGGACTAAATTGGTATTAACGATAAAGACTCATACAGAAATGATTAGTGGTACTGATGAATTAATCAATTAAAGTAGTCGACAAGAAATAATTTTTCTTGTTACGCAACCCAATTCTTTTACAGAAATATGGAGTAGATGGTTCAATTACAAACATTTCATTTTTATAATTAGTTAACGAAGTATTCGAGTAAATCTTCTAAAGGGACTGTATGAGAGATTCTATAGTGCAAGTTATTCCTTATATTCATCCAGTTTTTTTTAACTACACGTGATAAGTGAATTGATAAATGTTTTATAAAAAAAAATGCATGCACTCTTAAAACTTTAGGAATTTTCCGATCCATATTTTTAAAAATTATATATTTTTAAACTTTTTGTGTGTGTGGACTAAATTACATGGAATTTAGATTCAAAGGCTTAATCAAGTACAAAATCCACAGAAGTCAAACTTTTGTTTATTCACTTAATATAAACCATATTTTTCATAATAGCATTGACCTCTTTCAATTTTTTATGTTTTTACAGCTGGAAAAAAGTTATTACTCGCTACAGAAACTTTTGATGATATTGATATCGTCAAATATTTAAGATACTAACGTAAAGTTAGGGTATTCAATTTTTAAGTTCTGTAGCTCAGAAAATCAGAAGTGAAATTTTAAACTGAGAAACTTTTTATACTAATACGCGTATAAATTTGGTATCTACAGCGAGAAAATTCTTTTTTAGAAGTTAACTAGATATATCCTTTAAGTATTTGAATTCTCTTCAACATAATAATTTATATTTATATCAATAATTACTGAATTATATCAGTTTTTTTCCCGTTTGCAATGAAAATTGTAGAAGTTATTACAGTTGTTCAATATTTATAATAGCTGCGCCGCACTATTTTTTGTCTTTTAGATAAAGCATGATTAAGAAAATATTATTGCAATTTGCTCTGATTGTAATTGTTAAATTACTTATTTAGACTTTGAAATAATTGCAAGAATATTTCTCTAAATTTTGTTTCAGAAGAAGTTTAATTTCTTATAATTCATACTTCAATTTCTTTGAAAAAAATTTATCAGCCTTTCTTCCTTCAATGGAGTCAACAGAAATAAAGGTCGAATATTCTCTTAAAAAAACATAACTTAAAAAATGTAATGTTCTTATTTTTTAGTTCTTGAAATGTTTAGTGTTGTTGTTATTAATGCCACCTGTCTGACGATGTCGGATCGAGGCCCATGAAATTCATCGCGGCAAAGTGTTAGATGTATGCCTGATGTTAGCCGTAGCTTTTGAAAAACATGCAGGTGACAGTGCGATTTGGCTTGATTTCACTCCAATTTTGAGGGAGAACACCCTGGGTGTGGTCAGGGGCCACCCACCTCTCTTCCGCTTCCACCATCCTCACGATAGGACTTACGGCTCTATGGCTAATTTAGCCCATGCTGAGAGATAAGGGGGACAATACATTTACAAACATCCATGTCTTCACCGGGATTCGACGAAGCAGTCAACGTCGTTAACCACTATACCGGATGGCCGACGCTCTTGAAATGTTCTTACATTTATTAATTTATGATATTTAGTACCATTGATTTTAAATAGGTCACAATTAAATTAAAAGAAAAATAGAATTAAAATATTCCTATTAACAGATTATTTTGTGTAAAAATTCAGTTAATTTTCTGTATTGCTTTGCACTATATTTATAAAACCAATTAAAATTGTGCATCATCAGGAAGAAAATCAAATGGCAAAACTTTACTTCAAAAACATACACAGAATACTAGGGAGGAAACATATGAATAAATTTCAGTGTATATAGAGTTTGTAAAATTAGTACGTACACAGGTGCCGTATCTGACAGTTAAAATGCTGCCTAGATATCGAGCTGAACTGGTATCCTTAGAATGCTGCTCGCTTAGATATAGAGTTGAGCTTGCTTGGATGGCAGGTACGGGCAAGTTTTTAGATGCTGCTTCAAGTCTATGCTACACTTAATTAATCGTAATCGCAAAATTGGAGAGTTGTAGCTGTTGAATCTCTCAGCAACAAATGACTAAACGTTTTCAGTGGGATAGAGATCTAGAGAACGTGTTGGCCAGGGCAATAGTCAAACATCTTCTGTATCGAAATAGCTCCAGGAAACGACGGGCACTACGCTGTCTTGTATGATCTTGTGAAAAGATGATGGCGCCGAAGCGTCAAAGGCCGGGTACGACCACCAGCCTTAAAATATGAGAAATATACTCTAACTATTTAAACTAACAACGTCATAAGCAAGAAGTATTCGTGTCAAGTATTGCCTAAGATTGCTCATACCATCACGACAACAGCAGGTTCAGTGTGATTATAATGATTGCAAGCAAGCCATGTGCGTTTTTTTAAATTCCTCTAGACAGAGATGTGTATATCGTGGTGATGTTTGATGAAGGATAGTCCTCTTTTTAAAGTTCCATTCTTTTCTTAAGAATATTGAGAAAAAAATAGGGATATTTTCACAGTGTATTGATTTTTATGAAAATTAATTGTATAAACAACGACAAGAATATTAAAAGAAAAAGAGAATCATTATATTTGCCGATATCAGAATATATTTTTAGATATGTAATCTGTTTATTTATGTTAAAAAAAAAACAGTGACTGAAGGATCTATACGCGTCTACGACTAACCCCATCGGAACTCTTCTGAGGAAATATGTTTACTGAACTTTTACCAACTTTCACAGAAAGAAGAAAACGTGATTATGCAAATTAAGTATATTATATATATTCTGTATTCGAGTTTTGAGAGTTAGTTGGTGAGTGGAGGATCGTGAATTTACCAAGTGCAAATTTAAGTTTATAAAAGTATCAATTAAAGAATTCCAAGAGATGATCATTCGGAGGTGATCGAATTCAGTTAAAGATTACCGTTCAATGCCTCAACAGTAGGATTTCACAAGAGTACAGGTATCGTGAGCCTTATTTAATTAGAAGTTAAGGAATAACTTATTAGAGCATGGTGGAGTTGAAACTGAGCTTATATAGGTTATCGTTGAATCAGTTGAGGTTCCATAATATTATCCCTAGGCTAACGAGTCTCACCTTCACGCTCTGCATACTGATTATAGCTCTTAATTGGATTATTATTGTGCTTGCTTCATATTTTGTGACAATAAAATAATTAGAGTGAATCATGTCGACTGATTATTCAGTTCTTCACACACATCTAGCCGAGTCCGAGAGTAGACAAGTGTTTAAAGGGAAGCAAGAACCGACAAGCATCGTAAGTGTCTATGCCTTTGAAAATATACAAAATGAAAAAAATTGAAAGGTTCTATAAAGTAATGTACTCTTTTTACTCAAAGAAATAAATTTTACGACTGAAAAGGGAAATAAAATCCCCATTGGGTATAAAATATTTTCGTCGACTTACTCAGTAGTTTTACTTAAGGTATGTTTACATTTATTTATCTTAAGGCTACACAGTATCTTTTTTTAAAAAAAATCATTTGATGACAGTAGCAGTAAAAATAATTTATGTTTTATATTCAGATTATACTTTTAAGTAATGGTTCTGAAAGTAAAAAAATCATTTTGTCAGCCATTACTGCATAAGTTTTAAAAATTAAGACTATTTTTTTTCAAACTTTTAAAATGCTCAATTTTTAAATTTTGTTTGTCATTTTAAATGGTTTATGTTTTAAGATCATTTTGAACAAAAGTCAGTATTTATTTCAAAATCTGTGCTTTTACTGCTTTTCAATAATTATTTGTCTAGCTAAAGCTGGCAAAAATCGGAAAAAAATTTTTTAAATATTAATTTTAGCATTTTTTAAAAAAATAACTAGAAATCTTAGACCTATATGTAAGTCCATATTTATTTTTATGGAACATACGTTTGGGAGTAAATACAAAAAGTTCTAGACTCTTTCTTGAAAATAATAATAATAATAAAAAAACTTAGGGATACTATAGTGTACACTGCATCTTCAAAATTAAAATTCTGAGGAAAAAAAATTTAAATAGTTTGTAAGGTCAAAAAGGAAAATTTAATAATGCCTGTAAGCTTTAATTTTTAAAATGTTATTTTCCAACTTAGGTTCTACTTTAAAACGCAATTTTAATTAAATATGGCTGAAAATATTTTTTAATACAAAATATATTTTTGCACAATATTCATAGCATTTTTCACTGCGACAGGTTTTTCATTCTAATCTTAGCACAATATTTTCGCAAAAGTTTTGAAGCACAAACCACTTATGTTTAAAAGAATAAGAGTACTAACTTAAGCTAAAAATCTTTCCAGGTTTGAATATATATATTTTTTTCAATTTTAAATTTGGACAGTTTAGCGAGTTTGAGTTTTTGTTGTGCAATTTTAAAATTCTAAAATATAATATTACACTATGTTTACTATAATGTAGTTTGGTACATCGTAGAAATATTTAATTTTATCTCAACAAGAAAAAATTAATGGTAAAGTTTCTAAGCTATAAAAACTATTTTTTAAAGCTAAAATTGTCCTTGAAATTAATCCTAATGAATCCACTATCAGAGCTCAAATAATGAAAACATAATCAAGGAGAAATGATTTAAGTAATGAAAATTGAAATTAATAGCCATTTCACACTGAAAGAATTGATTGTGCTCAAGAATATTTATAATTAGTTTAATTTAAGAAAGGAAAATACTTTGAAATGAACCCGGTATCAAACCCTAGGCTCAGAAAACTCTAGACTTGTTATCAGATTTGAAATTTGGTGGAAAGCCTCTCCAATGACATGGAACACAAGAAATGCAAATAAAAACCTTTTTAGATTTTTGAAATTTTTTAGGGTATGGTGTAGCTTTAAGGAGACACAATACGATTCAATTGAGGTAAATCCTTCAAAAACTCAAATTTAATTTTTTTTAGCCAAAATTATTCTTTATATACTTTTCTATAACCTCACAAACTTTGAAAACTCTAAACTTAAAATGCGCGAAATTATGATAGCTTTTAAGTTCGTTTTTATTCACATCCCAATGGCAAATCAAAACTTTAAACTGACTTACAACAGAAAGATTAAATAACTAGTTTGTATTAATTTAAAATACTAAGGGGTTTTTTCTATTGCGCCTAATGCTTTGGATTTTTTTTTGCATGTTGGTAATAGTTCATGTAACAAAAGTTGGTATGCATTTTTTATTCAAAGCAATACTTATTTTTTTTAAAAAAAAGTTGAACTCAGAGAATTTGTATATTTTTTAAGGAATTTTCAATAAGCATTCATAAAAAGAAGTATTGTACGAATACTAATCACGTTATCGTAAAACCCATACCAACCTTTGTTATGCATAGTTTGATATACTTGTAAATCAAATCTCATGCGTGTACGTAAATGTTTGTAGGAGGAGTAGCATTTTAAAATCACGTTACAAATTTAAAGTTTTTTCCTTAAAAAAATAAATGTCTACCTTTATATGAAATTTTGAGCACAAAATCTGTTTTACATAGTATACACTCATAGGAGGCAACCAAAAAAATTTGAAAATTTTTAAATTAAAAATTTTTGCGTAAATCGTACAATGTCCTCCTTAAATAAGACGCTGATATTATCTCTTATTTTCTGTGCTAACTGGCGTAGCCATTTTATTTAATAAATACGTAAAAAATTATGTTCTTACTCTAAAAATGCCATGGTGTTTTCTAAATATTATAACGAGAATTTGATATGCTTCAGAACAACAATGTTTTAAGAAAATTTCTCTCTGAAATTCTTGGCTTATAAACCAAAAATAAACTGTTCTTTTTTATACAAAAGCAGATTGAAAATTAAATAAATTGCTACTTAAAACTTTACGTGGAATAATTGATATCTGTGCAAAATATATATATCGGTAACTACAGGTGCCGGTATTGACGAACTTTTTCATTGCCCATACAAGAGTTAAGAAAACATACACACGGCAGTAAGAAAATCGATTTATAGTCGACTGAGCGCTCAAGAGCAGAAAACAGATATTTTGGATTGGATATCGCAATTCTGTTAAAGTTATTCACTTTGAAATCGAACGATGAACTGACGGAAGTTCCATTTTCTATGAAAGAATCGAATATCGTGATGTAAAATTTCCATCAAACGTCTTTTCTTATTGACGCAGATCTCTCAGAATTTCCTGGAGCCTTACGGATCAATTTGTTTTCACTTTTATACTTGCTACTTAATACTACATCTAAAAGAAACTTGGTATATTTTTAGAATTTCATTAAAAATGTAACTGTTGATAAATATAGTAAGTTGAACTTTTTCCAACACCTTGATGTGCTTGGTTATTGATTTTATTAACATGGTTTCAAGTTCTTTTTCTATAATTCACGAAATTTTATGGATTGAGACAAAAAAAAATATTATAAAATTCTTTGATGAAAATGTAACGAAGGTACATAAATAAAAAATAAGTATGATTTTGTACGAATCAGGAGAGTTAATAATGTGATACTTTTAATAGAGAGTAAACAGCGTAGTAGCATATTGAGAAAACGTTGATAGCTGACTGTAATGAAAGATTATAGAATGTAAGTTGTAACAGAAGAACAAAACCATCTTTTTTTTCTCTTTGTAAACATGCTATTGTAAAGACCAATATCCAGCAAAGTTTGATATTCCACAAAAAGTATAAATAAGTTTCCATCGTTTTTTTTTTATCGAAATTGTGCATTTATCACAAAGGAATGAATGGTACACAATGTTTTATTGTTGGCGTGGACAATGTTGCATTATCCATGGGTAGTCACTACTACCCCCTTCTTTCTGGTAGCATAGAGATACTGTGTGTGAAGAACTCTTCTTCTTCTGAAATTATCAACGAATCAACTCAACTTTAACTATCTTCATATGATGTGAAGTGCTGCTGAGACAGACCATGTGCCAACGATCTGAACCCGCGTAAAGTGGAATGAAAAATGTCTGGTGAATACGGTGGGTGATGGGGGAGGTATGACTTCCAATTTGATCAATTTTAATTAGTGTGTTTGCATTTGCGAAGTATTGGTCAAACATTTTTTTTTACTTCTTTATATTTTTCATATTTTTAATGTCAGAAAAGGTCAATGTTGAGTATATACTGTACACTATTTTCATCATTGGATTAGTGTCAAAAATTACAAAGTCTAATACAAAGAGCTAAAGTATGGCTCTAGAACAGGGCCGGGCAAACTTTTTCAGGGCACGGGTTATTTCTAATTTTATCAAGGTGTTGCTGTCCATCCAATGGCGTAGATGAGGTGAGCTAAGAAAAAGAGGTCTGCAATATTTATAATAACTAAATAATAAATACGAAATGTATATTAACATGTAAAACAAAAATAAAAAATAAATTTACACTTTTAATATCATGTTTAAAGAAAAACGCCCAATTCAAGCATAATAATAGCCACAAATATAATAATATCAAATGATGCATTTTTGTTATGAAACAATTCAAAATGCACTAAAAACTAAAACATTTTCATGTGAAGTTAGTGCTCATAGTTATATTCAGTACAAGATTTAGTCTGCATGCTTTCAGCCAATCTTGCATACTTTGGTTAAAATTACTAACTTTTAATTTTCAGGAGGTCACCCCAAAATGTCTTTGTAGTCGACCAGTCCACTGCGATCCACTTAAAGCCTATATCTGGTTTCGAGTGTTTTAATTTGAGAAAAAAAATAATTTGTACAGGTTGAGACTATTTTTAATAAAGGTAAACAACTTTTCAATGCATTATTTTCTTCAATATAAATACAAATATTTTCACTGCGTATTTCTAAGTAATACAATCCAATAAATAAATCTATGTTGAAAAGGAAAACACCCACGCCTTTATATTATAGATTTTGACACATCATTATGTAAATATACGTATTTTGCCATCAGGAATAATGATGGAATAACTCAATTTTCTGATTTTAAGAATTTTGTTACCAAATAAATAAAAATTCTTTAAGTTTAGAGTTTTAGCAACGAGGAGTTTTTCTTGATTAATGCTCATGAAACTAGAATATAGATAAAAATGCTGCATGCATATGTATGGAAATGGAAGTAAATAAGCAAAAGACACATTGATTTCAACTTAAAAATATTCCTTTCAGAAGTAGTATGGAATTTTTGACTATTTTGAACTAGAACTCAGAAATAGCAAGAATAATTCAGGAAACTTATTGAAGTAACTGCAAGTGCGATTATTAAAAATAAAATTTTATTAATTCTAGATTTACATTTTACTCATATTAAAATGATTTTAACTCAACTAAATTAAATAATGAACATGCAGTTTTTATTTATTTTAATATTTTTACTCTTAAACGTTGTTTATAGCAAAAAAAGGAATTCGTTTAGGTAGGTACGTTTTTTTTTATATGGAAAGATTACCTCATATTGAAAAAGTAATCAGTTATAAATATAAAGTTGTATAATATATATATATATATATATATACAGTCGTGTTAAGAGAATAGCTGAATAGGAAATTATTTTTATTAAATTAACATAAATTATTCATTGAGAGAGAGAGTAGCCATTTTTAATTTTTTTCTTACCCCGAGTGACCATTTCCAGAGAAAGTGATCATTAACAGTTCGAAAAAGAAAATCTAATTATCTTAGCTAGAAACTTACAAAGGCGGAAATAATGAGATGTTAAAATCCAATGATTAAACGAAGAGAATAAGTGAGCGAGTGAATATTAACGTCCCACTGTTCAGCTACACGAGGGCTTTTGGTGACGGTCCGCGTAATTTTGAATCATGGTCAAGTGACGCTGATGACACTTGAGTTGGCACCCCCTCTCCTAACTACCACACCACACCAACGGAGGACGTTCGAGCTCTCGACAGATTTTACGTGCATCGTGCCCCTACACGGCGGGTCTTCAGTGGTACTGGGATCGAACCCATGACATGCTAACCACGATCCGATGCCTAGACCACTTGGCTACCACGACCACTAAACGAAGAGAAACAGAGGTAAGCACGTGTAAGTTATTGAGATATTTGTTTTCTAAAAATCGGGAATTAATCTGATAAAATACGGGAAATAATCCTTTGGACACAGAAGACGGATGCAAACTAGTGATTGAAAAAATGGTATTCGTAATTAAGAATATATATATATATATATATATATATATACATGGAGTATACATTTATATATATATATATATATATATACATGGAGTATACATTTATATATATATATATATATATATATACATGGAGTATATATATATATATATATATATATATAAATGTATGTATGTTTGAATTACATTAGGATTAAAAATCATTTTAAGTTAAAGTGGGTTACGATCACCCCTTCTATTGGATGTCTTACAGAGATACTTAAGAACAAAATTAAAAATTAAATTCCGACTAGAATTGTTGTAGAATTTTCCCTACCATTAAACAATACCCTGCAAGAAAACTAAAAGAACTTTAAAAAAATGTATCATTAATATAAAAGATTAATACACAAAAACAATATTTAAAATACAAAATTTCAGCGGAATAGATTGTCTACCTAGGCTTTTACTCAAAGAAATGGTGCCAACACCATCCCTATGCTAAACACTAAAATAGAACTCATTACACTAATGCTTCTCAAACTTTTAATATTTGTGACCCAATTTTCACACATAATCATAATTTTCTTCGCCCCTCCATACAATGACAATGTAATGAATTCAATAATAATATACTTTGACATTAAGCTACAATACGACTTTAATTATAAATCGTACATATTACAAAGTTAAGTATTAAATTTTATATATAATTTTATGATATGTCCATTGGGTCACCGGGAATTATTAAACATGTTCTTAACTTAGTATTGTTAAAAAAATTATCAAATACATTGTACAGTACTGATATATTTAGAAATATATTGTATCACTATGAATAAAAATTTTATTTTGTATTATGTCAGTATGCATTTTGTTTCGATTCCTTACAGTAAAGTTATAATTTAAAAAAAAATCTTTTGCTTTCGATTTTTCCAAATACTGGAACCCTCTCATTTAGGGTTATCATTCTCCTCTAGGGGTTCACATCCACAGTTTGTAAAGCGGTGCAGTAACTAAAATGGAAAAGTTAACGAATAAAATTCAAATTCTGCTATTATTAAAACATTATCAGTGCGACGTTCACAAATTCTTTTGCACCTGGGTATATATCCCTTGCTAAAATTATATCTTAAATGCATTTTACACACACACAACATACATTTTTAGTTTAGTTTTGTGTATATGCAATGTACCCCTTTCTTTCTTTTTTAAAATGAAATTATTCTTATTCCCATGTTACAGATAGAAGAATATCGAAAAACATGTTTATAACTTTCTTAAGATATCAACATTTCCTTTTCCTTTCCAAAATTTGGAACAGATCCATTTTCGAATAACACATGCACTCCACAGAATGTAAGACACATACTTTTCTCGAAATCTACCCCTTTAGAGAAGCGTCTTCATTGTTAAGTAAAAGGAAACACAAAAAACACCATTTGGAGCGTAAAAGAGGACTATCAAAAATCCCCCTGGCCACCTTTTGTAGAACAAAAGAAATAAAGAAGCTTTTTAACAGGACATTGACATGCTCCGTAGACGATTCTTTAGTGCCAAATTCTTTTCCTCGACCACCCTTTAAGGAATCTAGTTTATGGCCCAATTTCCACGAAGTTGATCATCCGCAACCTTGTTCTTTTGATATTCGGAGGAATATTTTGAGAAATAGGGCTAAAATGGAAAGTGACTCGAAATGGAAGAAAATTTGCTTCGATCATGAGAAGTAACAGAGTCCAGAAGTCCTAATTTCTTTATTTTTATTTTGTTGTTAATTTATTTTTCTCTTGCAATTGTTGAATCTTATAAAATTAATGTTCATCAATTAATGATTTAATTAAATATTTTACTTAGATGTTAATACATTTTTATGCATACATCTATGAATAACATATTTTTTTATAATATTAACAGTTTCTCGCATTTAAAATGTAGGAGTACAGTTTGGAATTTAAAAAGAGATTTGAAATCACTATTTATTTTCGAAAGATCATGGATTGATAAGAATTACAGTTTTATGCTAAATTCAAATTAATATTTATTTCAATGCTTATTTTCTATTAAAGTTGTAGGAAGCTCCCTTCCCGCAACTTCCGCATGTTATAAAATTGAATTTATGTAAAATCTTTCAATTTTGACATCAATTGCACTAGTAAAAATTCCATTAGATTTTGTCATTGTATATGAATCTTCAATAAACATTTATTGGTATAACAATTTATCAATTTCTAAGTTCTTCAGAGGATCCAACCGTCAAGTGGAAGTATGTTATCTCTAAAAAGTATTATCTGTAAAATTTTGAATAAAAGTTAAAAAAGAAAGCAATTAAAATTCAGGGAATAAATAGAGCATTTAAACTTCTCGAACTGTTTTCTAAGGGCCATCTTGATCCAAGGAGTAGCTCCATATGCACATTTGGTGGTTTTCCAATTGACTATTGTGTCTTGTAAGTTTTATTTGTGTTCCAGAACAGCCCTTTTATACCGCATATAAAGTATTTAACAAAAGCTTTCGAGTTTTTCAAAAATTTAAAGGTTTAAAAATAATTTATTTTTATTACCCCCCTCCCTAAAAAAAGGAGTTTATACGTATTTTAATCATACTTTGTATAGGTTATGTAACTTTTTTTCCAAACGCATGTAAAAAAAAAACGATTAACTTTACAAACCGTCTCAATGGTCTAATGAAACGGAATAAGAAAATCATTTTGCTGTCAATTTTTCAGATTATTTATATTCGAGATAAAATTTATACTGGTACACAAAATATTTTTAAATTATCTGTTACAGGCAAAATTTTAACTTTGTCAATTTTTAAGACGTTCTTCGTTGTGAAATAGCTGAGATTAGAAATATATGAGATAACAGCACAGAAATGAGAAAATAATAAAAAATAA
Source organism: Trichonephila clavata (assembly GCA_019973975.1). NCBI lineage: Eukaryota > Metazoa > Arthropoda > Arachnida > Araneae > Nephilidae > Trichonephila > Trichonephila clavata. The sequence goes on along the minus strand of BMAO01001438.1, from coordinate 14,113 downwards.
CTGGCAAAAAACGTCTTGTTTGGAATTTTTGGTCTATCTTGTTTACGCTTCTACTTTTATTATTAAGATTTTTTAAATGAAAAAAATTACCTTTTAAATACTTTATAATTTTAAAAAGCATGAAAGAATTTATTTTGATTTTATTTTAATATCGTATGGTAATAAATCAAGAGGCAACTATCTAAACATTTTATAGATATGAATATTACACATTATAAATCATTATTTAGAAATGATAAGTAAGTTAGTTTAGAAAAGAAGACCAAATATATTATTTCATATACATAAACATAGTGCTTAGTGTATTGGTATAAGTTAACTACCACGAGAGAAGAAATAGGATTTTGGAAAATACTCTATTTCTTCTATAGGAAAAAAATCAGATAAAATGATACAAATAAATAAGTGAATGAAACAAGGGAGTTAATTTGAATTGGTTTGAGAATTTTTGTAAATCTCCCACATAAGAACTTTATAAAATGCCGGTTGGAAATAATTTTCAAATAATATTGAATCAGGTAAGCGAAAATTAACATCACAAAAATATATATCTTGAAGTAACTACCGAAAAAATGGTTCAATATAGTAAATAATTCCTGAAAAAAGTATTTTAAGTTTTCATAATTGTCAACAAAAATCTATTTTTCTCTCAATTTTTAGAACTTTGTAGAAAAATACAACGCAAAATTTGGTAATTGTTAATAAATTCTAATAGGAGAGTCAATCATTCAGTAAATTACATTATCAGTAACATAAACGTTTTTTATTAATTATAAATATCACTTTATCATACTAGGTGGTCATAATTAAACTTCTCCTATAAACGATCTCCTACAGCTCTAACATGGGAACAGAATGCAACAAAAATTTCTATATGGGCTATACACAAATTTCGAAAAAAAAGATTTAGTTTCAGAATGTCTACCAGAGGGTGCCTTTCCAGGAAAAACAAGAACTTTAACTCAATAAACGACCAAAACGGAATAAAGAAACAGTATTAAAGATCCAGAACAAGAATGATGAGTTATAAAATGCGAAACCGGGAAAAGATATCAGCTGTAGGAGAAAAATATCGAGATTTGCATTATAGGAAAGAAGAGGAAGCTTTATGCAGACTGAATATTTTTATTAGATTAAACCGATTTTCTTCAAGAAGAATAGCCCAAAGATTAATGTTGCCGTAAATCCACACCATACAGTAACCTTTGGAGAGCATAGGGAAAATTCAGTGAGGATCCACGGATTTTTCTTAGCGCAAATTTGGCAATTCTGTGTGTAGACTGTCCCATTGAAGTAGAAATGAGCTTCCTTACTTCGCATATCCATTCCAAGGCCATGCCAGCTTAACAGCCACGCGGTTAAAAAAACTGTCTTTGAATGAAAGACGTTGTCAATTGTCTCTGTCAAGCAGCTCCTGGGTTTGACGGATCATGTATGGGAAGTAGCGCATTATGTTTTCTGAGTACATTTCGGACGGTGCTCTAAGAATATCTTGTCTGTCGAGAAACTGCACGCACGCTAATGCCTCCATACTTTGATGTCTGTGACTGTGCGCCGACAGCTGTCCTCAGGCCATCAACAAGTACTGTTGTAACATGTTTACGTCCTCTTCAATTTTCCCGTGTCTTCGAATCTGTTACTCATAACTCGTACACCTTGACTAGACATTGATCCACGCAGTAGGATCTTTCTACGACTAATTTTACGAACTGCAGCAGAAGCTTTCTGCTTGTTTGCGTAAAATAGCTTCACCAACAACAAACGTTGAACTAAAGAGAACGTCATTAATAAAGCCGGAAACTGCGACTAAAACATGACAACCTCTCTAAGAACGTTTTCAAACAACGCTTTATGCAAAATTCCGGAATTTTTCTTCTACAACTGAATTTTTCCTTTTCGCATTTTTACTCTCATTATTTTTGATTTTTTTTTTTGTATTGTTTGGTCGTTTATTGAGTAATATTTTTTTCCCAAACACCCTTTGGTGGACATTCTGGAACAACGTTTTTTTTCGTAATTCCGTGAGCGCATCTCGTGTACAGCCTATATACAATATTTCTTTGCATTCCATTCACCCGCTTGCGTTACAGGAGGCCGTTTATAGGGAACCTAAATTATAACTACCTGGTACTTTGATTTATATTTTCCTCTTTTTTATCTTTTCCTATAATGTTCATATTTCCTTCTAAACATTATGTATTCAATTATTAAAAATAAAAATGAAACTGATGCACATAAATATATATAGTTCGAGCTAAAGTTAATTTTTTTTGTGACATGTATAAACTATGGTTAGAAATTATGTTCTTTTTCAGCAATTCTATAAATTTGACGCTGAAATAGTGAATCTGAGTTTCGATGAAGAAACATAAACTATGTTTTGGTGTTAGGAGAAGATAAATTACTAGAGTGCATTTATTTTCCATATGAATAATATTTTATTTAGGTTCCAAAACCATGATTAAGCGAGTAATTCTTCGGTGATAAAAATGGACTGTGAGTAAAATATATATTTGTTCTTTTTATAGAGTAATAAATTAAATTGATGCTTAACATAGTAAATTTGGGATACACTTAATATGCATGAATAATAATTCGCTGTTACATCAATACTTGCTGTACGTGGTTTCATAAGCAACTCAGTTGATTTTACAGACTCAGATGTGAATTCCAAACGCAATTTTGTATCCTACGACAGTGTTTCAACTAATCGAATCATTTGAGCTCATGACTAAACATGCATGTGGCCAACGATGCACTCTAGTAAATGAGCACAGTGACATTGGTCTAAGAGAGTAATGTATTTCCTCAGACTTCAAATCAAAAACACAAAAACAGTTATTTGCAGAAACTTATTGTTTCTTTTTTTCCTGTTAATTTTTATTATAAGGGGTTGCATTCCCAATAATGCAAACTCACTGTCTTAGGATTGCATTCGGATCCAACGTCTCGCCGTCAAGGCAGGAGGTGAAAGTAATGCGTGTGAATGCTTTGCTGGTAAAAAAAAAAATTCCTGCTTTTGAAGAAAATGCTTTGAGATAAAACGTTAGACAAAGTAATCGAAATATGAATACACTCTCAATGCAATGGAATGCATAAAACGTAACTTTAAATGCATAATTCTACACCTATATGTGTGAAAATAGGATAATTGCCAGACAAATTTATACATAATCTATTCATTCATTACTAGAGATAAAAAAATTGTTATTAATTAATAATGTATGTAATTTAATTTTATAACTATGGTTTGGATATTGTTTGAAAGCGTCTGCAAAAAATGCAATTAGCAATTATAGAAAGTAAACAAAGTGCAAGGTACGAATACTGCGTTCAGGATGGCCGATTGGTTATAGCATCGGACTTCTGAATCGTTTGCAGAATGTTGCCGCTCCTTGCTATCAGTTGTTGGGCTTTGTTATAGGAAGTTTAAAGTATCAAACACCAATGCGTACGAAAAAAGAATTAAATGTCTTTATAGTGTGACGCTTTTTCAGACGATAGTAGACCGTATTACGTCGTCAATTGCAGAGCCCATCACAAGATGGCAAGCTTTGAATCTTCCATTATTGCAATACTTTGTAAATGAACTTCATTATGCAATGAGTGGCCGCATTTGCAAAGGTGGTGGTTATCCTATTGACTTCTGTGTCTGCAGGTTGATTCCTGCTCCTAAAAAGCGTTTTTTATCTTATGACAAACAAAAAAAAAATTGAATAGCATTTACAGATAATCGAGTGTACGATTTTTAATTTATCTTTTATTTTTATTAAAAAAAAATAATGAAATTTAGCAAAATGATCTTTTTTATCTTACCGGAAAGTAAAAATTTGTTTGTCAATTACAAACTTCGCGGAGTATCAGGTATAGTGTTTAGTGAAGCTGACTTTAGTGCCGTAGGGCCTGGGTTTGAATCTTGGAGAATGTTTGAATTATGATCCTTCGTGACATTAAGTTCTCTTTTATAAATTGTGGGCTTCATGCTTTTTTCTCTATGCTCATGTGCGATACTTTGTGGTGCACAGGGTTTATAATTTTCTTTATAAAGAATCTACAAATTTTACTTTTTATTTTATTTTAAATTTATGTTTTTCTGAAGAATTCTTTTTGCACACACAGTTAAAATTTAAAAATAGAATGAACTTACCAAAATACTAAAAAAGTTACCTAAAAATATTTTGATTCCAATACGGTTCAATAACTCCTCTTTTTGAATTTCAGCATCAGATTCATGTCAAATTCTTATAAAAATTGTAAGGATTTTAGTCATATATCTCAATACCAAAAAGTAAAATTCTTTCTTCCTCTCTCTTTCGCATTCAATTATTTCCTATCTCCTTATTAGGATATCCTACATCTCCATGGTTTCAAATATTCTATCGATATTCAACATGTGTTTCAAACAATATTCCTCCCGCATTGTTGAGTTAGCAATGACCAAAAAATGTCATCTACTACAATAAAAAAAATAACTTTTGTTTATAACCAAACGTTTTTTTCCCCTTAATTTTTCAAATAAGGATCAGAACGTAAGTTATATGTTTTGAGATAGGAATACTTAATCCCCCTTCTTGCGACAACCTGCTAATAATGTTAAAAAAAACTCATGTGTAACTTTGTTTAAAAGTTTTGTTCCGTAAATCACGGTTTTAGGGAAATAATGCATGGGATTTGGTGCGGAAGTTTTGAAACACAACTGAGTTTTGAGTTGGGGTGTATCAAACAATAAATTATAAAAGTAATCCTAAATGCTTTTTCTTTCTTTTTTAAAGTTTGTAATAACTTTTTCATAAATTATTCGTTTTGTATTTCTCATTGACTCGCGTAAAATCTCGCTGATTAAAAACAAAAAAAAACTGATTAAACAATTATAAAATTAAGTTCTTCAGATTCAAAACCTTGTTGTTATGGATAATGTTGATAGTTATCCGATTCCCTGCCTTACAGGCAAGGAAGATTACACTGCCTCAGCAAATTCTTGAGATAACATCTAAAATAAAGTAATAAGAGCTTAGAAAGTCCCTTCAAATAGCAAAAGATATGAAATGTAAATTAAAATAATTTACTAAACTGATTTATTAGTAACAGCGTTTCTTACCCGTATATGGTTGATTTCTTTATGACTAAAGAAATAAATTTATTTTCTTTAATGTAATTTTGCATTTTAATGTAAGATGTAGCACTAGTATATTTTTGCGAAGGTATCTCTGAAATATAATAACTAAAGCAGGAAAGAGAACTAAGCACAGATGAAAACGAAACGGCGTTCAGGATGGCCGAGTGGTTATGGCATCGGACTTCTGCATCCTTTGCAAAAAGTGGCTACGTCTTGGTTTCAGGTTCAAGAGGATTTAGAATATTGTTAAGTAAATAACGAAGATCATGGTTCGAAATTACAAAAAAGAAAGAAAAGAACAAAATATAATATCTTAAGAAATATGTGACAGAAAGCATTAGACCGAATCACACTTCGGCAATTATAAAAGCCATGACAAAATGGCAAGCTTTGAATCCTCTATTTCTGTGAAGAATGGTTTGAATGAACCTTCCTACTCGAATGTGTAGTCGCTTATGTAAAGGTGGTGGTTATCCGATTGACTGTTGTGTCTGCAGGTTCGATTCCTACTCCTGAACGGTAAATTTTTTTACCACTCGTTATATAAACTTAATATATTTGAGATATTATATTATCGGATATATATATTTGATACTTATCCATTCATTATATTTTAGAATTATTGACCTACAGAGGAAAGGTGCTTCATAAAATCTTAAATAAACATATATGACTTTCCGTCATAGAATCTGTGTTACATAGCGTTACTTTTTATAAGAGTGTAAGAGATTACATGAGTTTAAATATCTGTGGTGAATACAGGGTTACGCGATTTTTAAAAATAATCGGCTACTAGGTGAAAGTTGAGGTCCTTTCTGTTCTGAGAAAAATACATAAAACAAATCCCCAACACTTATTTAAGGGAAGAACCACGAATTTCATAATTTAAACAAAAGATGATTTTTTTCACTAACATTATCCTACATAGCTGTATTAAATCGTTTCTCAAACCACACGGGCGGGTGTAGGAAAACTCTACAAGTGGGGCATACGCCTATTGAAAAGTAGAAATCAAAAGTTTATTTAACAAAATTTTTAATGTATACAAATTGAACAAGCAAAATACATTCTGGCATAATAAAAAAATGCAGGTTTATACTGATAAAATACAGTTATAAATGTACTGCACAAAATATATTATAATTAATTTTACTATACTAATTTAAGAACATGTTTAATAATTAAAAGTCACGCAATGAGTTTGTAATATATAAAATTATATGCAAAAATTAACATTTATCTTGATAATTTGAATGGTTGGTGATTAATACCTTAACTGCCGAGTAAAAGTTACGTGATTCGCTCTCCAATGCCTTTGTTCTCCAAGCGTGTGTGATATATTGCGGGGGTGTGTGAAGAAAAGGAATAAATAAGTAAACCATCTGAAACAAGTTAATCCTTTTCAACCCATGTCAAGGTCCTTTTATTGCATTTCAAAGCCTTTGGGATAGATTTTTGGATAGCAATGCCCAGAAAAGATCGTACGTCGGAATGTGTATATACGTCCGGGGCATTCCATGCCAAAAAGATGTAGAGCCGTAATTAAAGCAAACGGCTGACCCATAAAATATTGAATTTCTAACATATGACAACAATGTAATTTTCAAAATGCTTATTAAATATACTGTATTTGTCAATTTTTGTGTTATTTTTCTTTGCATATTATGTTATTCTATATTGTTTTATTCTGCACATATTTCACATTATTGTGTTCAGGCAGCTTTGCTACAAAGAATATTTTAGTCATTAAGAAACTAGTAGTAGATTTGAAATCAGCATAAAAAATACATTAAAATCAATAACAATATTTAAGATAGTGCGATAATTTCACAACGAAAAATGAAGTCAAACACAAAAATTACGCTAAAAAATGAGTGTGTTCAGGACTTTTTGCCACCACTGTATGGTGTTGATTGAGATACATACACTGCTGGCCACCGTAAATGCAACACCCTGAAGGAAGCACGCAAATAACATGAAATTTGCAACATGCATTAGCGGAGGTGAGATATGTAAATGATTAGAATTTCAGCGCAGACACACATCACGCACACCCGTGGCGCCACCTCAAAGCGCTATTTAAGGCTTGGAAATTTCGACGATTTCAAGTTCGGCAATTGTGTTTTACTTGTGGTTTTTTCAAAAAACGATCAGTTATGCCTCGTAGAAAACAGCGATCAGCTTTTGATCAAGTATCCGAGTTCGACAGAGGAAGGATAGTGGCCTACCGAGATTGTGAATTATCTTTCAGGGAAATCGGTAGTCGTGTTGGACGAAACCAAACTGTAATGCGGATATGTGACCGTTGGTTGCAGGAGGGTACGATGGACCGACATGGTCGATCGCATCCATCTCAGTGCACCACTTCACGTGAGGACAGGCAAGATGTGCGCATGGCAGTGACGGATAGTTCAGTCACATCACTAACCATATCACAGCACATTGAGTCTCTAACGCATCATTCAATGTCTGCGCGTACCATTCGACGCCATTTACAGCAGAGTGGTCTGTTCGCAAGACGTCAATTGATTGGTCTACCCTTGACGCAGAACCATAGACTTCTCCGCCGTCAACGATGTGAGGAAAGAAGGATGTGGGCGGCAGAATCCAATGAAATAGTCTTTACTGACGAGTCACGCATCTGTTTGCAACACCACGATGGTCGGATTCGAGTCTGGAGACACCGTGGAGAGAGGATGCTGAACAGCTGCGTTATGCACAGCCACACTGGTCCTGCACCGGGTATTATGGTATGGGGTGGTATTGGATATCACTCTCGCACTCCTCTAGTACGCATTGTCGGTACTTTAAACAGCCAGCCCTACATTTCCGAGGTGTTGGAGCCAGTTGTCCTTCCTTACCTTCAGAACTTGCCCACAGCCATATTTGAACAGGATACTGTGCGACCACACGTGGCACGCATTATCCGAAGGTTCTTCGTCAATCACCAGATTGAATTGCTTCTCTGGCCGGCTCGCTCTCCGGATCTTTCACCAGTAGAAAACACGTGGTCCATGGTTGCTCAACGATTGACCCAGATTACACTCCTAGCTTCCACACTAGATCATCTTTGGCAACGTGTGGAGGCTGCTTGATTTGCTGTACCCCAAGAACACATCGAAAGTCTCTTTGAATCAATGCCGAGGTGTGTGGCAGCGGTGATCTCCAACGATGGCGGCTACTCTGGCTACTGATTCTGGCAGGAACCACACTTTCCAGAAGTCTATAAATTTAATCATTTGATACTTGGTCAACATGTTATCTACAAAATAAATTTTGTTGTGCTATCTCTTGTCTTTCTTGGTGTTGCATTTACGGTGGCCAGCAGTGTATTATGTATGGATTGTACAATACGTATAAAGTATTATAACATGGAATCGAATAACGTCGCCAATTGGCTCGATCTACCACCAGTAAAGAAATACCATTCCTACGCTTATTCATACACATTAATTTTGCTAGCGCATGCTCGAAAATTACTCTTCTTTTATAGTTTGTACTTTTCTCGCACATGTTCAAGCACAATAACATGACTTACTTTCTTCGAAAGTGAACGCATTGAAGTATTACCAAAAATATAGTCTAATACATAAGTACCAGAAAGACTATGGAGATTAGAAGAATAAGAAAAGTAACTGAACTGCAATACAACTTATAGATTTGAACTTATTCGTATTCTCAGGGTGGCGTCTACATAAGTAAAACTTCTTTGCCACGATTTTGAATGCAACTACTGTGTTTTGATAATCTAAGTATAGTAATTAAATCTTTCGCTTATTTTAAGTGCACACGTTTTTTTAGTGCAATATTTAATTCTTCTAAATCTACGCTAATTTATTTGTATTCTGCTATAGTCATAAGCGTGATTAAAATCGCTTCAAACAGGCTATAGACGGAATGTAGATTTTCTTCATGATGATCGCCTTGCTCCTCGCGAAAGATGAAGAATAAAAAAATATCACTGAAACTTGATGAAACAACTGAGAACTGTAGAATTACAACCATTTAAAACAATTTAAAAAGGGAATAAGAAGATATTCCCTTTATTTTCCAAGTTAAACGGCGCAAAAAAGTGAAGAGGGAAATTGAATATGAAGAATTTCAAATGATTGTGAAAAAAGAAATTAAAATAAGGGAAAACAGTAAAAAATTAGAAATAAATAAATAAATCATTTGAAGCTGAAAGAAGAATTAAATACTAAAAAACAACTTCATTATGGAAAGTGAAAAAATCTACGAAATCATTTATTAAAAATAAAACTGTAGAAATTAGCTATTTACTACCATTAAAAAAAGAATTCTGCCTGACAGAGTTGGAATTCACCACACAATTTATTACTTTTTTGAGAAAAAGTTGTTGAGTCTTTACCAGATTTTTCACATTTCCCACAAGCGGCGAAATCAGCAAAATCTTAACTAAGGTACGAAATAAGAAATTCAATGTCTTTAAAAAATTAAATTGACCAAAAGAGCGAAGTCTAGATTTTGGTATATTGCTATTTCAAGTATGCCGTGGGACCTTAAAAGGTTGAAGAATTGAAATGACTTCTGATTGTACGGACTTAAATATTTTGTTCCTATTTAATTAGATAAATTTAATGGCATATACAGCCTTCAATAGCTCAATTACTTTTATTTGAAAATAGTTGATGAAATAATAAAATATATCACTACTGAGATACATCAAAAGCTTTTTTTTCATTTAAAACTGTCTAAAAATAACTGGAAACAAGTTCAAACTCAGTAAAACTGTACGATAACGAATCGATTATATTATTAAAGTCTTTTTGAGTAAAAACGGTAGAATCTGAAGTTTTCATTATATTAATATAGCTGTACCTTGTCTTAGGAAACCGTTGTCGCTTAGGAAACTCACGTTTTAATTGTGTCCATTTACCTTTGCCCCGTCTTTGGAGACCATCCTCGTTTAGGATGTTGACTCGAAGCCTTACCGTTTCTTTGAAAATCGTTCTCATTTAGGATGTTGATTCATAGCTTTACCCTGCCTTTGGAGATCGTCTTATTTAGGATGCTGATTCATATCATTACTCTGTCTTGGAAACCTTTCATTTAGGATGCTGACTCATAGCCTTACCCTGTCTTTGAAGACCGTATTCATTTAGGATGCTGACTCATATCATTACCCTGTCTTTGAAGAACGCCCTCATTTAGGAGGCTGACTCGTAGCAATACTCTGTCTTGGAAACTGCCTCGCTTGTGAAGCTTACATTAATATTGTATCCGTATATCTTTACCTTGTCTTTGGACACCGTCATTCATTACGGATACTGACGCACAGCTTTAACCTTTCTCAGTAAACTGTCCTTGCTCTGGATACTGGCACATAGCTTTATTTTGTCTACAGACACCGTTTTAATTTAGAAAGCTGATGTATTTATTGTGTCTGCCAAGCATTACTCTGCTTTCGCCCACGTTTTCACTTAAGAAGCTGACATTTTATTGCATTAAAATCGCTTCACTTTGTCTTTGGATATCGTTTGCAAATTAATTCCTTAATTATTTTTTGTTCATTTTATTAATAAAAATATGCTCATATTATCTTTCAGTAAATAAATTGTTGGGATTCATGGCTTTAACCACGTTTGATAAAAATACATCAGCTTTAATATCTTATAACTGTCCATTTTTTTAATTTTTAATTTTAAAATCCTTTCAAATCATAATTTGCCCTAATTATTAATTCTTTATTTTCAATAAATATATATATCTCAAAAATATTATCGTTAAGAAATGTCTGGAGTAAATTTACTACAGTAAATTTTTTCCTTTTAATTATAAAAGCATCTTGAGTATTTCTAAAGACAGACATGTTATTATTCCCAGTAAAAATGTCTTCATTTTTAACTCTTCAAATAATTTGATGGAATATGGAATGTAACTGCATACAACTTTAACAGAGCTAGACTTTGACATTTTATCAAAAAATGAGGTATTGTATAAATATATATATATATATATATCTATGTCACACACACACAGAAGATATGCAAGGGACGGTGGCAATTGGAGTACGAATAATATCATGAATGATATATATATATATATATACTAATTAATAATACTTCACAATATATATAGTAAGTAATTTTCGTTATTCCTTGTTCATTCAAACACTCATTGCATTTGCACCAAAAACTTAAGAACTCTTAGCCCTACTAAATAATTTTAAATCGTCAAACCTCGCTTATTTGTACTTGTTAAAAGGTGATTGAATTTCAAAGATGTTTAGTTTTAAAATTACTCAGTTAAAATTTTTAAACTTAACTCTGATCTAAATGGACATTAGTGACCCACGAACTAGTACTAAAAATATATGAAAAAAATTTGACCCACGTCTCAAAAAGGTTCGCCATCCCTCATCTAGAGTATCTAAAACCGTCCGGGAGTTTAATCTCGTCAAATCCAACTCATGTTGGCTATGTCGTTCTCTTTCTTTTATTGGCGCTTTCTCTCTTCTTCTTGGCGATATCTATCTTCTTTTTTCTGCCTTTCAGAAACAGTTGTGGCTAGTACGGTTGAAACAAAGTCCGGATCATTTTTATATTATTTACTGTTTAAAATTACATCTTTCAGTGTAGATATGGTAACCTTCAACGGTAAGTCATCATTGATCTCTTGACACAAATAAATTAGGTCTTCTTTCTTGAAGCCTTTAACAGATGTAAACATATTGACACTTAATGGTCCTGTCGCTGGACGCCAGATGTCATAAAAATAAAAATAAAAATTCTTGTATTAAAAATTAATACTCCAAACTATTAATACTGCCAAATCTCATTTATTTCACAAATTAACATGCCAACTAGAGTCCAAGACTCACCTAGTTATAAATAATTTTTTCATGGAATACTGTTAATTAAACAAAACAGAACGAGCACATCCTTGTTGCCACAGCGTAGAAAATAATATACTTTTTCAATATCGTTTAGTTCACGGTGACAAAAAATTAAACAATGATAAATAAAGTCACGTAAACAAAATAATAAATTTAAATAATTGTTTTGCTTTTAACATAATAAACTGAAATTTATAAAGTGGATCTCACATATATTGTTTCATTCGGTTGTACTCTTGCTTGATCAGTTTTGCTTTCATCTAATAGTGATCGTTCAAATGCTCCTTTCTTTCTTTATATTCTATTCATTTACATTTATAAAGTATAATAAGTCATACAACGGAGCAATAAAAATCACGAAGACGTTCACAGGTGGGGGGGGGATGTAGTATTTTCATAAAAACAAAAAAAAGTTTTGGAACGAAAGAAGTCATGCGAAAAACTCTGTCATCCCAAGTACCTTCAGGTTGTAATTAAAAGTTTGTTGTTCCCAAAAAAGAGGGAGATATGTGACGTATAAAATTTAGTTTACATGAAGACTGTCGTAAAGGAGGTTACTGATAAAGTCATTTGTAACAACTAAACAGTTTTCACAGAATTAAAGATTTCGTGATCCTGGGGTAACTCTGTACTCCGGAAGACCGAACTCGGGTTAATGTTAAAGATAATTACAAAAAAAAAATAATTTTTAAAATACAAAATTTCTGCAGAATAGATTGTAAATCTAGGATTCTACTCATAGCAATGTTGAAAGCTATCTCTATATATAAGTATATCATTAACAACACTAAAAATATTAATATAGAAGTTTAGTACACTGTAATGAAAAATTAAACTTATAAAATTCAAATTCTGGTAATATAAAAATTTTCAGTACCATGTAACCAATTCACACACAAAACAGAGACCGCATATCTTTTAGTTTAGTTTTCTGTATATCCAGTGAACGACTTTCTTCTTTTAAAACGAAATTTCCCCTATTATAGATAGAAGGATATAGAAACACGTTTATAACTTTCTTCAGACTCAACATTTCCTTTTCTTTACAGAAATTTCGAACAGATCCATTTTCGAATACCATATGCATTCTAGAGAATGTAAGATACATACTTTTCTTGAAATCTACCTCTTTAGAGAACCTTCTTCATTGTGTAGTAAAAGGAAACACAAATAACACCATTTGGAGTATAAAAGAGGACTATCAAAAATTCCCTGGGCACTTTTTGTAGAACAAAAGAAATAAAGAAGCTTTTTAACAGGACATTGAAATTCTCCGTAGACGATTCTTTAATGCAAAATTCTTTTCCACGAACACCCTTTAAGGGATCTAGTTTATGTCCCAATTTCCTTGAAGTTGATCATCCACAAACTTGTTCTTTTGATATTTGGAAGAATGTTCTAACAAATAGGGCTAAAATGGAAAACGACTCGAAATGGAAGAAAATTTGCTTCGATCATGAATAGTAAGGTAGTTCAGAAGTTCAAATTTCTTTACTTTTTTTTGGTTGTTACTCTAGTTTTCTTTCGCGATTGTTGAATCGTATGAAGTTAAAGTTTATCAATTAATGATTTGATTTAATATTTACTTAAGTGTGAATACATTTCAATGTATACATTTATAAATAACAAATTTATTGCGATATGAACAGTTTCGGCCATGTAGAAAGAAAGAGTATAATATGTGATATAAGAAGCAGAGGCGGATTAAGCGGCTGGCGGGCCGCCAGGTGCCCCGAGCACCAGCAGGGGCCCCAAGCTGATAGACTTCAGTTATAAGTTCAACGTGCAACAAAAAATCTTGTACTGATATTGCAAACCCAATGATTACCCACATTTGAATCGTATAGAATAGTGTTGCCCTCATGCATTACATGTAATTGCGGTTGAAATCCGTTTTTTTTAAATGTTTTTCTGAATTTTGGTCTTTAATATATGTTTTCGGATCCAAGTTTTTAAAAAGATTTGATCCCAGATTTCTGAAAGAAAATAATGATCCTAGATCCCAAACTATAAACAACTACCAATGTTTAGTTCCTTCGAAAGAATTTAGTACTTGAAGGTTCGTGATTTATTGTTATCTGGATTTTTGTGTTTATATTTTGAGAATATGGGGAAAGAGATCGAAGCAGTGTCAGATTAAA
>BMAO01001437.1:0-15549 GCA_019973975.1 Trichonephila clavata | reverse complement strand
TTTCTCTTTTTTCACAATAAGTAGCATTGCCCTTGTCACTGCATAATATATTGCTCCTCTGCTAAACGAAGACATTTTTCAGTTCTTAAAGTAAATGGAAGGAAGAAATTTTATACAGTTTCTTCTTCTGAAAACATGAGAGTTAGGGCAAAATATTACAACATGTAGGTGTTCAAGGATCCTATGTTGTTGAAAGTAGCTTATAAAAGAAATAACTCCATAGAGTTTCAACGAAGTCTGTCTTTTAAGAAACTACAAATGAATATTTGATTGAGCAACATAGAAATGAAGATTGAAAATGGGGAAGAAGCTGACAGTGAAAGTGTGAAGACATTGCCAATCAAAAGTATGAGTGAAGCTTTCGTGCATCTCTTAACTCATTTTGACTGTTGTTGTTGTGTCCTTCGAAGGAAAGGAATGAAAGTTGCCAGAGCCTGTGAGACAGGTTGGATTTCTTAATGATAGATGGCGACACAACCTATCTCCACCTCCACAATTAGGCATAGAATTGAAGGGGAGGGAAAAATCTCCAGCTCCTTGCACTCGTGGTTTCTGCTGCGACCTCCCACAAGACTTTCGACCCAATGTTATAACGAGCACGTACTCCGTGTGTACTCGTGGTATTTGGTGGCATCGGGCATCGAACCCAGGCCCTTCGGTCTGGAGTCCGATGCTCTAACCTTGGCTCAACTCATTTTGACTGCCATGGAAGAATGTGATCCCAACGTAAAATGGACAAAGAGCAGTTGCGAAAAGCATAGCATATTGTACAAGTCCTAATTAAGAAAAGAAAAGAAATGGAGGTATTTTTTCCCAACTAGATCTTGATATTTATAAAAAAAAACACTGGAAAGCATTTAAACAAACCTCTTTAACTTCTTTATGAATACAAATTGGTAAAGAAATAGAAGACGGTAGTAGAAATTTGAAATATATTAAAGCAAAATGTAAGATCGTTGCTGATACTGCAATTGCATTAAAGTTTCGACAGTAGGATTCATTGAGTTTAGGCTCGTATGGTGACTATTTTAAAATCTCTACTGTTAAACAAAAAAATCACCTTAATCAGTGTCATAGAAATTTGGCTGCAACTGTGGAAATGATCTATCTGACATTAAAAATAAAAGATAAACTTTGGGGTGGGGGTCCTAGTTATAAAATGATTTTAAAATTGGAGTATATGCAAAAAAGCAGATCTTTGATTTTATATATTTTAAAAGAAATGTTTTTATTTGAATTAAAATTTTTTACTTGAATAAAAAGTATTTAATAATTTTAAACAGGTGCTTCAATGACTGGTTCAACAGGGGGATCAGCAACAGGTTCCACAGGAGGATCAACAGGTGGTTCGTCATCAACATCAAGAAAGAAAAAGGCGACGCCCCTTATAATCAATGAAACTAATTATAAACTTTGAGACGGATGAAAGCCGAAATGTTATATAACTCATCGAGTACAATTTAACAAAGCATTTGTGCATGTTTTTGTTTAAAAAATGTATTTCGAAGCCCGATGGAATTTAATATTTGGAAATATAAAGTACAAATTTAAACAGTAAAATGTCTTGTATTTTATTTATTTATTTTTGTTTTTATTTATGTTTTTCACTTCAGATTTATATTATTTCGAATAAACTATTTTTGTAAGCATATGTTTTTCTTACATATTTCACACGATTCAATGCTTCATTTGAAAAATTTAACATGGTCTTCTACCTATTAGAAATCAAATTCCGATTTGACTGTAGATTAAGGAGGATTTACAGGCAGTATAGCATCAACTGTAAAAAGTATGAATTTTATCAACTCTTATTAAATTAAGCCCTTCGAATAAATTAGTATTAGTTTTATCCATTTTACTAGTGTTGCTTGTAAGATGATCAGAGAGCTTTTAAGGAAGCCTAAACAACATTTATGTGAATCATATATATGCTTTTTAGAATTTAGGGAAAGTAGTGTAAAATTATCGATAAATTATCAATGCAACAAAATCAAAAAGTATTAGTAACTGATTAAAGAGTTTTTTAGATCATTTAAGGGAACGAGGACATCATATACTTTCAAAAATCGATTTTTCAATTGTACTTCTAAAAATAGTGCATATTTTTCTGAACATAAAAATGTATAATACTTATATGTTTGTTGATAAAATAGCCCTAAATATGAAAAATAAAATGTAAAACAAATGACCACTCCCCTTTTGACCCTTAGTTTTTGCAATTTTCTCAAAAGCATATTTTTTGCATTTAGGTACATTTTTAAAGAAAACTATTGCACTATAAGAGATTCCAGGTTTTTATACTTCTATACAAGATGCCTATGCATTAGTGAATCTAATTTTTTTCTATTAAAATAGTGCCTAACTTTTTTAAAAATGGTTTTATGCATAGAAAAAGCAGAAAATAAAAATTTTCCAAATTTCAATGTTTCACAATTTTTTTAAAGAAAATTTTCTAAAGAAAACTAAATTTTCAATTAAAAATAGGTTACTGTCTTTTGTGTATTGTTTACATATGTAAAAAATATTTTGCATGAAAAAATATACTTTTTAAAAAATGGTACCTAAACATAAGTATGTATTGTGAGTTCTCAAAATTGTGTATTACTTAAATTAAGTAGGGAAAAAAAACCTTTGAACTAAAAAGTTATTTTTAGTTCTACAGATAATTAAATTATCTTTATTAAGAACGTAAAATATCTAAGCTCTTTTGGAAATTTTAAAAAATATACATCTCATTAACAAAGGGTCTTAATTTTGCGTATTTTACACTTCCGAACATGTCCTGGTTCCCTTAAAAATTAAATTAAAATAATTATTAATAAATTGTTGTCTCCATGCAAATATCTAAAATCAATGTTTTATTTTCGTGTATTACTTTTTTGGAAAAGGCACTTTAATGTTAAAAACTCTTCCTATTATTAATGCAAATCAAAAAGATAGAGTTTAGTCAAAACATTTTCTAACAACAAGAGCAAACTTTCATAATTTAATGATTTGTGAATGAACACTGGTTAAATAAGTTATGGTAGATGAAAAAATTAATTAAATCATTAATTTGAATGAGTTAAAAAGAAATGATATTTTATCAAATATTTTAAAATGTTTGCTGTTCCTTCAAATTGAATGTTTATTTAAAATTAATAGTTACTTTTACCATTTCAATAGCTATTTTTAGTTTTAGAAATTATATTCAATACATTATGAATAAACCAAAAAAAGTCACTTTATTTATAGGATATATCAAATTTTCACATTCATTTAAGACATTTCCTTACTTTCTCCATAATCGAAACGTGTCTCCTTTGTCCTTTTAATCAGTTTTCTGGAACAGTTCATTATTTGTTTATTTCCCAATGATCCATTTATCTGTAATTAATTTCCAAAATTCCTTAAAACACCAATAACACCTCTGTAGAAAGTCATTTTACTGCTATCCGTAATTCCAAGTTTTAAATTGAGAATTAATTTCCTTCGAGACTTTTCAAGGTTTATTTTCAAAACTATCATTAAGTTCTTAAAAATAATGCTACACTGATATATATTCACTCATAAATGTTTTCAAGTTATAGTAAAGATAGTGTAGATTAAATAAAATTGTCCATCACTATATAGTCAAACTATTGTAAAAAGCTCAAAATAAAGCTATATAAGAGTACAAAGACAAAAATACTGTTTCTTAGCGAAAAAAAAGGAAATAACATTCAATGTAGGAATTTATTTATCTGACATAAAAAGTGCCAAATAAACAAACACTTAAAAAAAAAACAATCTTTTCTATCGATTTTCAGCACGTTGCCAGATACATACACAGAGCTTACGTTATAAGTTGTGTAATTTTATTTACCTCCAATCTACGAATTATAATATAACACATATTATTTTGAACCTTTTCTCTTCATTATAAACTGATAACTTTACAAAAAACAACACCCACAAAATATTTTTTTTAAATAATTAAGATGTAAAATCAATTACATAGTTATATGAAGTCTGTAATTATGTACTTTAACACTAACAGAGAACAAAAGTTAATAGTTCTTCAGAACTCCTTTTTTTTGTCCGGATGGATAGTTCTTCCACTGTGAATTCTAATAAGGTTTTAGCCAAAAAGTTATGGAGTAGAATCAGATATCGGTTATGCTTTAAGGCACACACCTCGTCAAAGAAACTATTACTTCATTCGATTCTTCGGATTTTGAATGAATATCTAATGAACATATCTGTTCAATTATTAACATATTTCATCTGCTGTTTACACCCTAACTAACACCTGATATAATATTTTTCAATAACCTTCGCTGGTGGTCAATCCAATTTCTTCTTCTTCTTACTATCAATCGAAAGAATTTTTTCAGATTATATTTGTTTCAGTTTTCCGAGTCTTAGACATTTGCAACAGCTCGATGTATATATTCCTTTTATACACATATTAATTTATATCTAGATAATTATAAATATTTAAAGTATCCGACTACTTGCGACAACTTTTTTTTAAAAGAAATGAAGAAATGGGAATTTTTTTTGTGGTTTTTAGATTTGTTTAGTACATTTAAGAAAAATATGCTAAAATTAAGAAGAGAAAAGAAATTATTATTCCTAAATTGCGAAAAATTGGTACAAATTTACAATAAATAACATAAACGAGGCCCATTCTGTACCAAAAGTTTATCAACAAATTTTCAATTTTTCAATTCTGATGTTGCTGTGTTATTCATTGGTGAAATGACATTCAGAATAAAAATATTTTTATTTTTACAAAAATTAGAGCACTTTATCGCAGTTATTATATCAAATTGCTTAAAATACAGTGATTATATTCACATAAGGGACGATAAATTTTTGTAAAAAAACGGTGATTGATTCATCTGAAGGTTAAACACTTCTACTATTATACAGAACATACACAAAAAATTTCAGTTAATATTTTCAAAAAATTTTCAGCCATCTTTGTCTCCCTCGTTTAGGTATTTTTAAGAAAACTTATTTCGAGTATAACGCATTTTAAAGTATATCTTGCTTAAAGTAATGGCATCTACTTTGACTAAAACACTTGTAGTTTTCGTTCTAGTGAACGGAAAGTAATAACCTGGGTATTATAAAACTAAGATGATCTATAAAATAAAATCATAACAAGTTTTGTCAATTTAGGAAAATTCACAACTTTAGGGTCGTTGAATAACTTAACTTATTCTCATATTTCCCAATGGGTCCATATTGTCTACTTTATTATTAAGTATTTTCCATAAAAATTTAGATGATTTTAAGAATGGAAATGAGAATCAGGTACTATGGAATACCACTTACATTTTGAAAAATAACTTCACTGGTTTTGATAAAAAAATCTACCAAATCTTCATAGATATATACTGTAAATGATTGTAAGAAATTTTCACTTGTCAAAAATAATAAATTTATTTTGTCGTTATCAAAAATTTTATTATTTTTAAATTGATGAATGGTGGTAATATGGAACAAATGGCTTAAACTATTGGAAAACTACTTTTGATTTTCTAAAACGTTATTTTTAAGAATACGTGAAAGTCATTTATATGTGTTTACTTACAAAAACCAAATACAATATTCTTTCTCTGTTCTAGTACATGCAAGGTGAGCTCACAGTAAACAGCTAAAGCATTTAATCCAAATTTCTCAACTTTGATCTTCGGACAATGTTTTTGTTATAGAAGATACATTCAGTGTCTTTGTTTTCCAGCAGTTTAATTTATGGAATGAAGTACATCAATTATAAAGAACGATTAATAAATGGAACAATTCTTTATTGCTAATACTGGAGTCATCTCTAAGTCTAGAAGTTTGGTCTGATTTTTTAGTGTCTTTGAGTGTTCTTTTCTTCTAAAACCCCTGGTTCCACTTTTTTTTTGTCATTTTCCTTTTAATTTACCCTCTAAAACTTTTTGAATGGAATAAAACTTTTTATTATAGAAGAAGATCCAGCTTTCTTTCCTTTTGTTTATGTCTTGTTTCCATTCCAATGGAGGTTAAAGTTTACAAAAAGTTACTTAATTTTAAAAGAGGCTATATTACTAATTATATAATTAATATAACTGCTGTTTAGCTATATATCAATATTATACTTCAAACTCATTTTTTATTTTTATTTTTATTCAGTTTATTTTATCGGGTCATATAGAACACTATCCTTTTACATCTGGTTTTATGGAATACAAGGTATTCCATAATACCCGATTCACCAATTTGGAAAATGTACCTTTGTAGAGACGGAAAAAACATGGTCAGCTGCAAAACCGACTACCGTATCACAACTGCAATTCCTTAAGTGAACATTATGTTTAACTTTAATGTTCAAGTCACATGTATCCTAGTAATTAAAAATGCTTCAAAAACTTCCCTGCAAAAACTTTTGAAAATCGCAAAACACACCTTGTTATGTAGCGAGTTGTACAGCAACTACAAGCGTTCAACTATCACTGCATAGTATCAGGAGGGTCTTTCTTCTGAAGTTCAATATATTTCCCCTCTTGTTAGCAAACAAAGCCAAAAGCGCGGTATTCCACATTACCGGACTGTGTTTCATAATACCCTACTCTCGTTTATCTCATTTAATGTTTCAATGAAAAAAAAACTTATAGTACTTTATTTACGATAGTTTCACGAAGCAGTACGTTAAATTTTTAACTTTATGAGGCTCAACTGTTTAACAGATCTCTCAAATTTAAAATTAACGATTTCCAAATCACACACCATTAGGAAGCAGTAAACGCGTAAATTTAAATTTCCATTGTATGTTATGCAAATTGCATTATCTTTAAACTTCATCCTGAGAAAATAGTTTTAAAGTGGCACTGACACCAGATAAATTAATGCCGTTCTCGAAATAAATACACTGCTGGCCACCGTAAATGCAACACCAAGAAAGACAAGAGATAGCACAACAAAATTTATTTTGTAGATAACATGTTGACCAAGTTTCAAATGATTAAATTTATAGACTTCTGTGAAGTGTGGTTCCTGCCAGAATCAGTAGCCAGAGAAGCTACCATTGTTGGAGATCACCGCTGCCACACGCCTCGGCATTAATTCAAAGAGACTTTGGATGTGTTCCTTGGGTACAGCAGACCAAGCAGCTTCCGCACGTTGCCAAAGCTGGTCTGGTGTAGCAGCTAGGGGTATAATGTGGGTCAATCATTGAGAACCATGGACACATGTTTTCTATCGGCGAAAGATCCGGAGAGCGAGTCGGCTAGGGAAGCAATTCAATCTGGTGGTTGACGAAGAAAATTTGGACAATGCGTGCCACGTGTGGTCGTGCATTATCCTGTTGAAATATGGCTGGGGCCAAGCCCTGAAGGTAAGGAAGGACAACTGGCTCCAACTCCTTGGAGATGTAGAGTTGGATGTTTAAAGTACTGGCAATGCGTACTAGAGGAGTGCGAGAGTGATATCCAATACAGAGCTCCATACCGTAATAACCGGTGCAGGACCAGTGTGGCGGTGCATAACGCAGCTGTTCAGCATCCTCTCTCCACGGTGTCTCCAGACTCGAATCTGACCATCATAATGTTGCAGACAGATGCGTTCCTCGTCAGTAAAGACAACTGCATTCCATTCTGCCGCCCACATCATTCTTTCATCGCACCATTGGCGATGGAGACGTCTGTGGTTCTGCGTCAAGGGTAGACCAAGCAATGGACCTCTTGCGTACACACCACTCTGCTGTAAACGGTGTCGAATGGTACGCGCAGACCCTGAAAGTGGGTTACAGACTCAATGTTATGTGGTGTGGTTCGTGATGTGACTGAGCGATCCGTCACTGCCATGCGCACAATTTGACTGTCCTCAAGTGAAGTGGTGCACTTAGGTGGATGTGATAGACCACGTCGGTCCGTCGTACCCTCCTGCATCCAACGGTCACATGTCCGCATTACAGTTGTTTGGTTTCGTCCAACATGACTACCGATTTCCCTGAAAGATAATCCACAATCTCGGTAGCCACTATCCATTCTCTGTTGAACTCGAATACTTGATCAAAAGCTGATCGTGTTTTCTACGAGACATAACTGATCGTGTTTTGAAAAAACCACAAGAAAACACAATTGCGATCTTGAAATCGTCGAAATCTCCAAGCCTTAAATAGCGCTTTGAGGTGGTGCCACAGACGTATGTGATGTGTGTCTGCGCTGAAATTCTAATCATTTGCATATCTCACCTCCGTTAATGCATGTTGTAAATTTCATGTTATTTGGCGTGCTTCCTTCAGGGTGTTACATTTACGTTGACCAGCAGTGTACATTAGATACTGACGATGGCAGAGAGTTATCTTTGCTTACTAGGGTAGTCGTTATTTTTTTATTACAGCTGCAATTCGATGCTTCATTGAGTTAAAATAGTTTTAAGCTCTTCCTCGGTTACTACAGGATGCCAGGAAACAATTATATCCTCAATTAGTTCTTTCCACCGCTGTATATATATACATGATCATTAATATTATAGTAATTTACACTATAAACTTACCTTAAAGCAGAGTTAGAAACTAAATAGTACAGAACAAAACAAAATAGCCAGATAAATAGAGGGGGAGGGGGAACCCTGAATATAAGGGCTATGTTTGTACAGTGTGTTTCAGCATGCGCAGTAAGGCCGAGTTAGTGCAGAATAACAACGAAGAGATGGAATAAAAAACTGTTGCTCTCAGTAGAAAATTCAGTATTCGTCGGGCTTTTGCGGGTTTCACGCTATCTCTTTTTATAGAGGAACAGTAAATTGCAAAGGTTTCTTAATACTTGTTCTTATTGCAAACAAACTGTTTAGTTAATATACGGTCCATCATTCTTTTCAAGTACATACAGTACATATTGTTAAACAAAATTTGAAAGCACCAATCATCTTCTGTATTTCCTTATACTATTTGGCTGAGACGTAATTTAATTTAAATTTAAAAATAATGTTCTTCGATAATTTTAATTTTTGAAAATATGAACCACATTTGAGAATTAAAGGTTTTCAAAAAGTAAAGCACTTTTTTAGAAAAAAAAACACAGTAATTTAAAAATTTCTAAAATTTATTTAAAAATATAAAATAGTTAGAGCCATAAGTATCAAGAAATAATCTAGGCACTTTACATTCGCTTCGTGAAACATTCATATGTATAAAATGTTCTACTTACAAAGATTTTAAATAATGATATCTTCCTCATTACAGTTTATATAAAAATGTGTATAGATATTGTTTCTAAAATTTGATTCTAATTTCATTAACGTAAGTTTAAGGTATCCGACTACCCTAAAACTGTGAATTTTGTCAAAAATTCACAAATTTTTTTATGATTTTATTTTATGGGTCATCTTATTAGCTTTATAAAAATACCAAGTTTATCATTTTCCGTTTACTAGAACAAAAACTACAAGTGTTTTAGTAAAAGCAGATGCCATTACTTTAAGCAAGATGTCATACTTTAAAACGCGTTTTACTCGAAATGTGATTTTTTGAAAATAATCAAACGGGGTCAGCGGTTGCTAAAAAAGTTTTCAACATAATTAGCTGAAATTTTTTCTTTAAGTTCTGTATAATAGTAGAATTGTTTTAACCTTCAGATTTATCAATCACTCTTTTGTTACAAAATTTACAGTCCGTTACGTGAATATAATCACTGTCTTTTTAAGCATTTTCATATAGTAACCGAGATAAAGTGCTCTAATTTTTGTAACAAAGAATATATCTCTTATCCTGAAGGTCATTTTAAAATTGAATAATATAGCATCACATTAGAGTGAAAAAAATTGAAAATTTGTTCATAAACCTTTGGTGCAGAATGGGCCGCGTTTATGCTATTTTTTGTCAATTTTTACCTATTTTTTTCCATTTTAGTAATAATAATTTCTTTTTCTCTTCTTAATTTTAGCCATTTCTCTTAAAATGCTTTATACAAAACTAAAAATAACAAAAAATCTCCATACCTCTTTTTTTTAAAAAAAAAAAAATTTGTCGCAACCAGTTTGATACCTTAAGTAAATTACTTAATTTCCGATTTTTAAAGTTCCACCATTGAGTTGCTAATCAGCTTTTATGATGTAGTATTTAACCCTTTCACGAATACGGAAAAGATTCTCCCCCATTTTAAAATTGGTGTTAGTTGCACTAAATTATAACCTTATCTACATTTTTAAATAGAATTTCAAAATAAAACATACGGCGAAAGCAATTAACAAAACGACGACGTTTAGGTAAAAATACTGCCAAACCATTCGGCGCAGTAACGTTTTCCGCCTCACAGCTGCAAAACCTACTTTCTTAAAGAGAGCAAAACAACGTTTACATCTATATGTGTAGCCTAAAAAATACGTTTCTTTTCATCTGACATCACCCCGACAACCGATTGCCGCGAGAAAAATCCCACTTCGACCAAGAGCTGGAAGCCCCGACTGAAATTCGAAGATTAAAATACGAACCACTCGACAACCCAAAGTGACCCATTTGAAACCCTAAGAAAAATGGATTTGCTCCTCCTCCTTCACAAGTTAGATATTCTGTAGTATTGAAATAATCAATTGTTTGAATAACTTCTG
This sequence comes from Trichonephila clavata, assembly GCA_019973975.1. Classification (NCBI taxonomy): domain Eukaryota; kingdom Metazoa; phylum Arthropoda; class Arachnida; order Araneae; family Nephilidae; genus Trichonephila; species Trichonephila clavata. The sequence continues at coordinate 5,004 of BMAO01001437.1, read as the reverse complement.
TCAAATGTAAATGTTGAATTCAATAGCAGTGGGCGTAAATAAATCACAATCATTTAATTTCTTAACTTTCCTCGCTACCATTAATTTTCCCAAACGTCACAACACCAATAATAAAGCATTTGTGAGTTGTAATATGTTATTATATTAGTTATCAGCGCTGCGTAATTATATATTACTGTGTTTTCTCGCCTGAATTATGTGATTCATTAAGTATAATTTTGTACAAAATATAATAATAATAATATAATGTCCAATGAGATACTATAATGTGCAATGAGAATATTTCTTTTATATTACCGTAAAATTACAAAAAGAACTACTCAGTGTTATGCATTTTCCTCGTGAACTTATTTTACGTCTACGTAAAGAGTTAGACCGTAATATTTACTCTTAGCAACCTTATGATCTGTAATAGTTAATAACTTAAATCTAAAAACACATTTAAAAGGCTTTTTGTACATAAAAAAAATTACTACAAAATAGAGAACCAATAATAAGTAACTTAAGGTTGCCTTCGGATAATGTTAAGGAATAAGACCCGAATTCGATTTTTTTTTACATTTAAAAGTACTTTAACATTAATAGTATATTCTGGCTTCACACGCACACACTATCCCGTAGAGAATTACTTATTTTATCATTTTACTCATATTTATCCCAGTTGATGCATTTTTTCTTTTATAAATTGTGTTTTGCAATTTTTTCCCCTATGCTCTAATGCTAAATGTGCTATCCCCTTACATGTTAAAGGGGAAAATTAATTTTATTTATTGAATATGTTTTAAAATTTTAAAAACTCTATATTATAAATAGATGTAGAATTACATACAATGATGTAAATTGTCATGGAAGTAGATGTTTTTTTTTTCTGTCCGAAAATGTGTTTCGCGTTTAATCCAAGTACTCGAACACTTGGCGAAAACCTTGAAGAAATAATGATGTAAATTTTCATGGAAGTAGATGTTTTTTTCTGTCCGAAAAATGTGTCCGTGTTTAATCCAAGTACTCGAACACTTGACAGCCTGAAGAAATAGTATTTCATATAACATCCTTTAGATTTTGTTTTGACCGGAAAATCTTTGCTTAAGAAAAATTTGCGGTCGCGAAAGTACATTTCCAAATCACTAAATCAGAGAATTCTAAGACTAATAGATGCTTGGAAGCATTAAAATTTCCTTTTAGTTTTGTTTTTGAAAAAGAAAATAATAATTGATAACTAAATGAAATAAAATAAAAACGTCCTTGATCATGCTCTTAACCATCATCCATTAACCACTATTTTGCCTTTACTTGTGACCTCAAAGCAATGAAAGCCAGCAATATTTCATTTTGTTCAAGTTTAGTTTATCGTTTCTTTCGAAAAACGGTTTTAAAACTTTGAAATTATTTTAAACAGAAGAAAATTGAGCTATCATGTGAAAGTTATCGCTATCATGTTAATTTTAAGTGGACATACTCTTAAAGGGTAAACATATTGCAAGATTTATTTTAGAATTTCTATAAAAGTTTCATTTTCATTCTAAAATAGAATATTTCCACAAATTTCAGAAAATATTTGAAAATAGATACTTTTTTCTCTATTTATGAATTTACTCTTTCAAACTTAGTTCAGACAAAAATATATTGGCAATTGTGAAACTAGTTATAATTAGAAAAATAAATCATACTTTTTAAGTTTAAATTCAAGTTATAATATCAACATTTTATTTAAATATTTTATCCAATGGAAGATTGATATACAGAAGGTCGTTTACACTTTATGGAAATGATTTTGATAGTTATCTTTTATCAATATATACCACGTTTTTTTTTTGCAATCTTGCTTCTATCTGATAGCCATGATTCTTTGAAATAGCCCATCTCAAAATTTTCTGAAAGTAAACTTTTTCCTTAGTACTGTTAAGAAAATTTTACTCTATTCCTCCTGAACCTTTGCCCAAAATCATTCATTGTTCTTGAATGCCGTTTTACAAAGGCTCGTTTTGATAAACCGAAAGCACAAAAGTCCATTAGAGAAGCGTAGGTTAATTTATATGTATTTCCTCAAATGGGATACACTTTATTCCTGTTTATAATTCTTTCTTTGCTAAATAAGCGGCAGACGTGTGATTAGAGGTTTAGTCCACATGAAGCTGAACTTTAGCAATGTCCTTTCCATGTAACGTTGGAATTTCTTCCTCAAAAATAGGTTCTGAAATATTCTGCTGATAGATTAGTGAAGTAATTTTGGCTTTACTTGAGACTTTTTGATTTTTAATTTGCCATTATTAGAAATCTTGCAAATATTATTAATCCCTAAAAAAACTTTATTGTACACTGGCGAAACCATTTCCAACGGTCATTCCTGTCAGTTGCACAATAGGTAATCGATCTTTTATTACAGTAACTTAAATATACCACCTCATAGAATGATTCCATAAATTTCCCTTTTTCAGCAGCGAGGTATTTTTATATAATTTCTTGCAACTTACTTTTCTTTCAGCAATATGTTTTTAAAAAAGTGTCGTGGCTGACTGCCACCCCTGTCTGTCTATCTGCAAATTCGACTGGATGTGTAGGCGGACTTAAATGATAATAAGACATAATTGCAAATCAAATAGATTTATTGATTCTAAACACTCAATTCAAATTTAAAGAGAAACAAACTAGAGTGGAGAACGAAAAGGGAAATTACTACTAGCGAATAACAGAATAGCAACTGAATCTAGGAAAGCTTAAACACGCACAATTACAGCTACGCCCAGTACGAATATTCGTAAATATCCTAAATTAAATCACTGACCTTATCTTTTACTTCGGCTGTTCTTCTTGATGATTTCTGCCTTTTTAATGGCTGGGGAATGGGTGAAGTTCCACACTCTGTAACACTGATTTTTTACAAGCTTCAATCAACTTCTCCTCGCGTAGCTCCACACGTAACCGCTATCTACGAATGTCAACAACTGCTTGCTGACCTCCAGATCTTTACTTCACTTAACTTCACTCTTCTATCTCTTCACTTTACTTAACTTTTTTAACTCGTGAAACCCGAACTTATATAATATACCTTATTTGCATAAATCACGTTTGGCTCTCGGTGAAGATTGGTTGAAATAAATAAAGTATTTTATAGAAAATAAAGAAGGTTAGTCGAAGACCGTATAGATCCGTCACAAAAGGGGACAAACTTTAGGTTTGAATGTCTTTATCAAATTGAAACTTTTATGAATTATTTTAATTACATAGCCGGAAAACATTCCTACTTTCGATGCAATAATTTTTCAGTCGGTAGATTTTCTTTTAGGATCAGAAATCTTATTTTCTTGAGAGTTGCTTGAGTTTGAACAGTCTTAGGATGAAGTTTCATGGCCATGTTTTCCTTTTTACTTTCATCTAGACGTTTTGTTCCCTTTCAAATATAATATTTTATAAATACCTTTTACTAAAATACCATAAATGAGATTTTTAACGAGATTATAATTTGTTGATACTAATATTTCTCCCCGGAAAGCGCAGTTACATAACCATCGAGCCATCAATCAATTTAAAAAGTCAATTTTAAATAAATTTTTTATCTTACATTCCAATCAAAAGAGAACCTTTTCAGGCGATTATTTTGAAGTTGTCAAAGAATTATATATATATATATATATATCTCAAAACTCAAACGAGAAAATGAATTACAAAATTGTTTCATAAAGTGTGAACTACCTTCTGTATTCCCGCTCAAGCAACATATGATGCAATCTTTATATGGTCGGATTGAATCGGATGTAATTACTATTACTTTTTCCAAATCGGTTCTCTATATAAGTATGATATCGTATAAGTATATAAATATTTCAAATGATTCTTTTATTATTTTTAGTGTTTACATATATCAGATATATACAAAGATACACATATTTGTATTGGAAAAGTTTTGATTCTTTTCAAATATAATTAACCTTACTCTTCCGTTCTTACTTTCCAATCGTGCATTTGTTTTGGGAATATCAGATATAGTAGATGATCCAAGAAATATACCTTGGACAACTACATATGAAATAATTGTGCAGATAAAATAAAAAGAAAATCTGTTACGTAAGTAATTTTATAATGTAAACCAAAACAAAGGATTCACCCTCCCCCATACTTTTTATATGTCAAAATCAATTACGGTTGATTCTCAAAACACGAAAAATATGTTATTCTCAGAGGATATTGATCCAAGGATCATTTCAAGCTTAGAGTAATACTAATCCTTCAAACTTTGGTCGTGACTATCAGCTGGATATATATTTTATAAAAGCTAGAAAAAAAATGAGATTGTAGATTTTTCATCGGCTTCCAAAACGAAAAGAAAGATGTTTTCTGTTATTCTTTTCGGGATTTTCTGTTCCGCAGCTTCAGGTAAATAATCACAAATTTAAAGTTTAATCTTTATGTTTTGTTTTTCAAGGATTATATAAGATACATTGGGGAATAATTCGCTTTAGAATTGCTCTACAGCTTTAAGTACTTCATTGTGTTTATTCAATGCTTAAATCAACGTAATCTATAAGTATTTCATTGCTGAACCAAAACTAAGTGATGATTTGGTAAGATGGTTTAAAAACGATATCTTTAGTATAATGCAGGGTAAGTCAAAATGAATATAGCGATTACAAACGGCTGTAACTATTGAATGGAAAAGAATTTATCGAAAAGTTTTACACAGAATGTAGGCTGAACTTCAAAACTTGTGTACATACATCATAGATGTTCTATGTGACTTCCCTTGTCTCTCTCTCTCTCTCTCTCTCTCTCACGACAACATTTAGGCAGTACTCCGTTTCACGGCATGCGTTCTGAAGAATCTGTGCAGTCACACGACGCAAGTTAATTACGAATGCATACTTTCAGTTCTTCAATATTTTGTGTATGACATGTGAAATATTTGTGCTTACCATGCCAAAACGATTGAAGAACTTAAATGAACTTTTGTCAGTGACTGCACAGGATTCTTCAGAATGCATGTCGTGAAATGGAGTACTACCTAAATGT
>BMAO01001436.1:0-117690 GCA_019973975.1 Trichonephila clavata | reverse complement strand
CCTTACAGCAGAATTTTTAGGCATAATAGAAAAAAAACAGAGCAATGTTGAAAAATTAGGCCTATATCTATCACACCTGCATGGAAAACTGGGCAATAAAATAAAATGAAAGTAAGAATATTGAGAATAGTAAGGTTTCTCTTATAGAAATGAATATTAAGAAAAAAAACTTTTAGGAAAAACTGAGATAAAAACTTACATGTGAAACTGATAACAATTAAGTTACATACAAGCAAAGCATCTTATTCAGAAACCGCACGCAAAGTGACGTGTTAAAATTGAAGTGTTAACCTACACATTTTATACCTGAAAACCTCATTTCTCATTATAAAAAGTCTAAATTTAGAATTTCGTCGACTTCCGTGTGAGGTATTTCTAATAAAAAGATTTTAAAACTTAGGTTGTGTGTAACATGAAAAGCCCAATTTCCATTAGCACCTTTTTAAGACTTTTTTGTAACTAGACTATATATATATATATATATATATATATTATTGTACTCACAGATGTAGCGCGGGCTCTGCATTTCAGTATGCAATTTTTAGGTAAGTTACCTTTTTCTTATAATGGATTTAGATTTCTTATCCATTATTTCCAATTGGTATTTGCTCGGTATTTTTAACAGAAAAGGGGGAAGGTTGACTGGCCAAAAAACATGTTCAACCCCACTTTTATAAAGAAAAACTTTTTTAAGGAAAATTTCATGTATACAAGCTGTCCTAAGTCAGCAATGTTCATAATACTGAAGCATCCATTCTTTTATATTTTACTCTGTTATTTCAATTTTTCATACCTCCTTTTAATTCTGTTGTCTTGTTATCTAGCAATTGCTATTCTTTTAAGTATTAATCATGTTAATTCATCTTTCTCTTGTAGAGAAATTTTGATTATATATATATAAAAAAAAAAAAAAAAAAAATATATATATATATATATATATATATATATATATATGGTGATGTTGTAATGAATACTTTATATGAGATTGATAAGGCAGTACGGAGATTGAATAAAACTTGTTTATTATTCATCTTGAACACATAAGACATTACAAGGACGACACAGAACAAAGAAACGAATGCACAATGAGCTGCAGCCGGCTACATGTTTACGCAGACAAAATACAGAAGCGAAAGAGGGTTGGTCTCCAGGAATCTCGGTATTTATAGGCTTCTCAAATCACATGATCTGAGTGGGTGGATAGGTGTAGTTTAAAATACTCTCGTTAGCGGCGGGTTAACTTATTACTAAAACGTTGGTCCTCAAGGATGGACCAGATAATTAAAAGATATTTAAAAGGATTATATTAGTGGGAATTATTACACACACACACACACACACACACACACACACACACACACACACACACACACACACACACACACACACACACACACACACACACACCACACACACCACACACACACAACACACACACACACACACACACCACACACACACGCACGCACTCACACACACACACTCACACGCACCACGCACACACACGTTTACGTTTTACTACTGTAACTTTTGTATAATTTTACATGCTTAATCCTGGGCTGAATTCTCGAGATTTTAGAGTATTATTTTTGTACGAGTAGAGAATGATCCTAATGCTGCAACACCTGCCCGAAACATCAATGCCGAATTTGGAGATGGCTCAGTAGAAGAACGTACCATTCAATGTTTGTATGCAAAATTCGAATCTGGTGTCGAGAGTCACCCAAGTGAACACTGGAGACAGTTGTGGACAACGAAGTTCTACTCGCGATAGTTCAAAGAAAATTCCTGTAATACTGTCAGAGACTATGCAAAAGAACTATAATTAACTCCCACAATCATTTCCCATCACTTAAAAGGATTGGTAAAGTTAAAAAAATGGATAATTGGGTTCCCCATGAATGAGAATCAAAAAATTAACATTTGAAACCTCTTCTAAACTTCTTCGCTATCAAAGTGATCCGTTTCTCAATAGAATTGTGACGTGTGGCAAAAAGCGGATTCTCTACGACAATCGTCGATGTTCAGAGCAATGGCTGGATGACGACAAACTTCACAACATTTCCCGAAAACAAATCTTTATTTAAAAAATGGTTCTGGAGAACGATGGGTGGTCGTTAGCTGGTTTGATCCACAACAGTTTTCTAAAACTAGGCGAAACCATCACAGCGGAAAAGTATTCTGATGAAATCGACGAAATACATCAGAAACTTGCACGAAAACAGCCGACATTGGTCAATAGGAAAGGCCCGATTCTTCTCCACGGCAATACTAAACCGCATGTTTCAATGATTACTAGTCAAAAGTTGCGCGCATTGAGCTACGAAACTCTAGACCACCCGCCATATTCATCTGACCTCTCACCTATGGATTATCACTTTTTCAAACATCCACCCACACACATTCAAATAACTTCAAAAAAGAAATATTTCAGAAATGCAAGGGATGCTGAAACGGCGTTCAATGAGATTGTCGCCTCCAGAACTGCTGAGTTTTATGATACCAGCATAAAAAAACTTGTTTCCCGTTGGCAAAAATGTACTGAAGTCAACGGTTTTTTATTTTGATTAGTAAACTTTGTTCTATAAAAAGATATATTTATTTAAAGTAGACCGTAAAAAACAGAAATTTCAATGCGTTACAACCTAATAACAGCTCCCTAATGACATACATGAAATTTTGCATCATTTGGCTTTAGAACACTTTTGTACTCTATTATTTAAAAAAATGTTTGTACCAAAGATAGGTAATTTTCTTTCAATTTTGAAAATACATTTTTGAAAGTGTATGAACTAGAAGTACGTACAGCAGCGTGATCAAATAAATCATAATGTTTAAAAACTTCATGCAGTTACGTTTAAGAATTTAAGGAGTATTTAAGTTCAAAATTATGATGAAAAACCACTGAGTTCAAGTAGTTACTAGTACATAGTTCATAAATCTTAATAATTAATCTAATTATAATCGGTTATTAAAAAACGGAGAAATATTGATTGCTTGAGCGAATATATTCCAATAAATGATAGTTTAATGGTTTTTCTTGGGTACGTCTGGAAACTAAGATCGAATTCAAATAAAAATCATAACACAGATTACTTAGACCCCTTTCTACCTGATTCTGATAAAAATAAAGGTTCCACAAGAAAAAGTTTTTTTAAAGTTAATTAGCTATTTTAATTAGAGTATAACTAATTAACCTATTAACTTCATATTTTAAATCCTTCCAGCCATTATCTTGATGTTAATCTTTTTGCTGCTGCGATACAAATTCAAAAATTAGTAAAGCTATCCTTTTTTTTTCATGATTGTACCATAGTTTTGTAAATTTTATTTATTCTCAATTCGTCAAATCAGTTTTTATTTCTATTCATTGCTATTTATTAAAATATTTCATGTCTAGATTAAAAAATATTAGAATTTTTTAAAAAATATTTTTGTACGATTATTACGTATTATTATTAATAAAATCATTTATTTTTATATACAATGTATTAAAGAATTTATGGGAGCAAAATTATTTTTATTAAGTGTAAGACTTTTTTATAAGAGTTGGCATGCAGTTTTTTTTCTTTGTCTTTTGAATGTTAATTTAAGAAAGCTGCCTATCAATGAATAGTCCTTAAGTCCTGCCCTAATTAGGGACAGTTGCATTGGTCACTGGTCACGTGAAAACTGGTCACAAAATAAACATAACTTATCCACTTTTTTTCACAATTTTATTTTAAATTCATAGGTTTTTTTAACTTATCTTGCAGTTTTTATTTGCACTAAGTTTCCTTTTTTTATAACAATCTTTTCAGAAAAATATGTGACTTCTACTTTTAGAATATTGTTAGAAATCGGAGCATGTCTTGTTTTTGTTGTCGAAACTTAGAAATGCTTCTTCAGGAAATTCAGAATCTTGGACAGTTTTGTAATCGTCTGATTCATTAGCATGATTTCCATTACAATTTCAGTTACAATATTTTTAGTTACTTAACACATTATGAACTTTTGTGATATGTGATAAAACAGTCGGAATTTCGTGATTGTCGTTTTTTTATATTTTCATTTGTCAGATGATATTATATTCTACTGATTTTTTTTATATATAATCTTGAAAAATTGAGTTCCCCTCATTCAATGAAACAAATAAAACACAAAACTCGCTTCACAGATAACAAAGCCTGACAATAATCACAAAATAGCAAGAGTTATATATATATATATATATATATATATAATCACACAGTATACTGCAAAGTAATAAACATCAAGATGAAAACCGACTGGAAACAGCGATAGCTTAGGACACATTTCATGTGTTTTGACAGGAAAACAATAACTCATTAGCAAACACCATCAGATTCCTGAGGATGTCAAAATCACAATTTTCAGACAAGACAGAATCTACAACATAAGTAAGTACCGAAAAAAATCTATGAGGAAGCAAATTATTCTTTGAGAAATGTATCCATATATTAAGTCACGCCTCTTTTCGCCACAGTGGATTCCTTATTCACATTTCTTGGAACTTCTTTACATTTCCGCTTATATCTGATTTTTTTCAAAAATACAATGTTTACAAATCCCAGATGTGTCCTTCGTCATTTCTTTCGTCATGAATAATAAGAATAGTATGAGAGAAAAATTTGACAGTCATTTGCTTCTATTAATTTTCAAAAAACAGTTTCCTTAAATAAAATTAATACTCGTAAGAATTATTTCTTAGAATCCTCTAAATACTTCTAACTTCCATCAATACTTACTTATAGTACAACTGTAAGATGTTATGTGGACCATTAAACGTCTTTTAAATCATATTGGTTTAATCAATTTAACTCATCTTATTTTAAAATTTTATATAACTCAAGTACAAAATATTTTAAGATATATGTATATATTGCATACTTTTGACATTTTTTTCAATATTTACTATTAGTTTACACCTCTCCCTATATATATATGTGGATGTTTTAATTAAGAAAGTTGCTAAAATAGTTAAGATAAAAGTTATGGTAGTTAATCACATCACAAATTAAGAACCATCATCGTTTAAACATCTTTTATTTTCTACCTAAAAAAAACGATATACAATAATCTGAACAATGATTTTATAATTTCGCAGCTCGCGTGCTTGATAAAAGCAGGATCGCCACATATACATATATTTATTTATATATCTTATTCAAACTTTCGAACGTTATTCGATCGTTCGTCGATAAAATACTTTCTATTCATCCAATCACAAGTTCAAATAATTTTTTTGAAACTTGTAGTGAATGACACTAGATGTTAATGCAGTTTTTTTCAAATAATAATTCATTAATTACTGGTTAATTAATTAAATTAATTATCGGTTTTCGACACCAACTTAGATTTTCCTCCATTGTTGTAACAATGTAGCTGTTAAAACAATAACAAAAGTTGGCGTCGAAAACCGGTTTTTCAGCCAAACTAGCCAAACCGGGTGTGCATTGTTACAGCAATGCAGTCACACACACACAAATCATGCTCTCTCTCTCTCTATATATATATATATTTATATATCTTGTTTAAATTTTCAATCGTTAATAAAATACTTTCTATTCATCCATTCAAATTAGGAAATGACTAAAATTTTTTCCCCTACATTACTTGTTTCTCTTTCATTTAAAAAAAGGATTGCTTTATATAAGTTTGTCTAATTTTGTGACTATGGATGTTTTTCTGAATTCTTCTTTTTGAAATGCTGAATTGCATAAATTAATATCAAAGCATATATTTCCCCTATTGATTTGCATTTACTTTTAAAACATTTAGAACAAACATTAGCTATTATTACAAAATTTCTCATTGTATAATCACATTTTCTCATATATTCTAGTAACTAATAATATAAACACAGTTCTTTGACTCTTTTTACTTTTGGGAATTTAAAGGTTTTAAAAAAGAAATCATTGTTCTTTGAAGTTACATTATAATAATACATTATTTTTAAATCAAATATATATTTTTAATTATTCATTATACTATAAAAATTCCATTTCAATTATCATTTATTTTAAGAATTTGTGCGTATAGAATTCTTTAAGATAATTTTTGATATGAATAATTATTAGTATGCATTCCTTAAATGATATCAAAAGTAGCAAACTGAAATTATGAAGAATCTGCAAATATAAATTTCGGAAGCAATATTTATCGAGTACAAACCCAATGTACTTATTATCGGGATTTTTGAATAGAAGTCTCATTGTTTTCATACATTACATGAGCTTATGTATTTAAATAGATATAAGCAAGCATAATCTAAATAAATAATGCATTTTTCACTAGTCTCTGATGAGCTTGGGTTATGTAGCATCAAATGTAATGTGTGTGTGTGTGTGAAATTAGCTTACAAAGAAAGCAATATATTTTAACTTAGAATTGTGACATTTAATATAATTTCATACTAAAATAAACGCTCCCTTCAAAAGCTATTTGCTGAAACGTAATTAAATATATCTCATTTATTCACCTTTATTTTGCAAGAACTTAATACTAATGGTTATTTTAAATTGTTTTAAGAAACGTGTGCCCCAACATTAATAAATTATAAGCTTACTATAAGCATCTGAATCTTTTTTTCTTCGCATCAGGACACCTTTAAAAATTTCATTTCACATTTCAGTCTATATTCTTGTAAAATATGTAAAAAGATAACTGTTTTGTAAAACAACCAGAGAAAAATAATTTTATTACAAGACAGTTAATAAATAATTATTCGTGCTGATTTTTAAAATTATCGTTTGCTAATAAATACACCACGCCAACTCAGCAAAAATTAGTTTTATATCCTTTTACTATTAAATTATGAGCCATTTCTTACGATGTAAAAGTTGTTGTTTAGAATTAAATTCCTTATTAGTCACAAATCATAAAAGATACATTGATAATGAAATAGACAAATATTCTTCAATAAATCTGTTCAGTAAGAAACATTCTCTAAACAGTTCAATCTCATTTTTATGCAAATATTCTGTCTTTCGAAAAAGTATTTTGTTCTTTTTTTTATTAATTACATATTACTTTTTCTCACTGTTTACATTTAATTTGATCTCTTATAACATTCAGTTTTAAAATTATTGAAAAACAATAATATTGAGAGAAACATTTAATCCTTACATTCTAAAAGGAAAATAAAAGAACATTTGTGAGAATTATTATTTAATTAAGAAAATCATTAAAAACAAAACATAATTTATATTAAAAATTAATACGTACATTATTTACAACAGTTAATAATCTTTCGTAACGATCCATGATAATTACAAATAAAAAAAAATATCAGAAAATTTTCTACAACAATGCTTGTAGTTGAAGCGAAATTCAATAAATCAATACAGAATGTAGTTTGCTGATAAATTAATACTAGATATTTACGTTGATATGATTTATATTCTCAATTAACTAGTGAACAGTAATTAAAGCTTTATTGGACACATCTTTAATTGCAAATGCTCTGGTCGCATTACTTAAGCAGTCATTTGATCTAAATTAGAGGTTAGAAAATTGTCATTTCCATCCCGTTCAAAAATGCTAACATGGCATTACTTTATTTTTTAAAATTAATTTTATCTAGGGATTTTTGTTATTTAATTCATTTTATAATACTCTCCATCATTATATACTTCAATGAAATTGAGTATCTATTTTAAGTTATTAGTTTAAATATTCTTTGTCTTTTTTTTAAATTATTTTTTTCAGTTTTTTTTTACATACAACCTCTGACAATAAAGTTCGGTGAATAGTTTTGTAACATTAGCATAAATGAAATATTAACAAAGGTTACATACTGTCTTTCGGAATAGTCACCTCCTATAACTATGCACCTCTGAGATCTACTATACATGTCGTGGAAACTTTGCAAGAAGTCTTCTTTTGGGATGGAGTTCAAAAGCCTCATCACGTTTCGTTGGATGTCCGGAATATCGTCAAATCTCTTTCATTTCGAAGCGAATTTGAAGTATGGTGGATGTTAAGTTTGCACCACCCCATTTTTTGCCAGGAACGATTTGACAATATTGGCTGTTTGAGGATGAGCATTATCGTGAACATGAATCTTGTGCTTCTGACCCCCTTCTGTTTTTCTCATTCCTAAATATTGGGTAACGATTTGTCACACGGATTAAGGGTTAATCAGTAGATCATCAGCTATCATGTACCTTGAACAGTTAATTGGCAATCTTTAGTGATTAATATCCTCATTTTCTCAATGCTTTTTTCACTGACGGAAGTCGCCGGTCTTCCTCTACGGGTTTTCCTTGATCTTCATGAACAAAACCAGCATCGCATAAGTTTCTTTCGATGTCTTGCCAAGTTCAAAACAAAACTTTAAATTGTTATTTTTTTCCCCTTCATTTTCTGGTTCGCTGTTAAGAACCAAAGAACTGAACAAGCACTTTGTAAAACAAGTCTTGCATGGAACACAAACGACGCTCAACTGAACAACGATGGGTACAGAGGTCAACAACTGCCGCTACTCATGCGCAGCGTTTTATTTCACCAGTGTTGCTAGATCGGCCGTTCTGACTTCATTAACCGATCTTTATTGTCGGATTCTGTATATTATGTCGAATTACGTAAGAGCGAAAGTTAATTCCTTCACAAATAATTCTTTATTTTGATCACAAGATTTGTAATTTCTTTCAACAAGAAAGTTTACTTCAGAGGCCCCTATACATATTCATCACCTTATTATAGGGGAAATCCTAGCAGATGTGCAACTAATGCATATAGTTCAACCAATAAAGCAAATATTTTTTTGAAATTCTCAAAATAAAGTTATAAGTAGAAAAAACATGCTGAATGTTAAATAGTCATTGAAAAGTCAAAATAAGTCCCGATTTCCATATAACATTGCATAGTTTAAGAAAAATAGAAGGTTTGTATGTTGGTTTATAATCTATTAATGTTTGTTTTTTATACAGATTGTTCATCTGTATAAAAAATTCTTGCAAAATTCGTCGAAGTATCAGCAGTACGAGAAGAAGAGTTGTTTTGTTTAACAGCGGAATTGGTGGCACACTTTGGATCGATGCTTAACAAAGGCATCTGAAAACGGTTTTTGCGAAAGTTGCCTTAAGAAAATATCTAATATTGTTTGTATTACCTAAAATACATGAGTGTTTAAATTCAATATGCATTTGGGGGAATTCAAAGTTTTCAACTTAATAATAGCCCTACAATTTAGAAAAACAAAATAAAAGAAAGAAGTTATTTTTGTGTCTATTTGCATTCGTATTAATGTTTTACTTATATGTAGGCCCTGGGCCCTTACACAAATGTAGGCCCTCTTATGACCCTTAAAAGTATACAGTTCATAGCACAGGTTGTTGATACAGTACATAGCTCGTACAAACAATAACCCCAAACAAATCAATGTGTATGACTTAGAATTGCACAAAGCGGATCGATCGACTGCCACCTTTTGACTGAATGAGTAATGAGGGTGTATGGTGGTAGGCCTAGGCCTATACATGGAAGACGGTCCTTATACATATAGCCAGTTGACATATTGTACGAAATCTCCATTTTTTGGGGGGAATACAACCGGAAAAAACATTTGATCTTTGAAATTATTCTAACCATGATCTTATTAAAGAGAGATCTTATCGAGAACGAGATGAGGCTCCCCATTGTGGCGGAGGTTATGGGCCCGGTCCTAGTTAGCTCAGTCTTAAAACGTCATTGTTTATACAAATAGATGAGTTTATAACGTCTAGTGTTGGTTATTAAGTATTGGTCGAAAAATAAAAAATTCTTTTAAAGGAGGCCCATTAGGTCTTTGCACGCAGGCAGCTGACTCCCTAGGATTGGTATTGCCTTATTATTTATGTTACAAAATTCCTCCTGTAGTAAAATTATACTGACATTTTTATTTTAATATTATACTTATAATTAGAAAAGTCTGTAGATTTTTTTTTCAAAACCACTAATCAATAAAACAATCGGAAATTAATTTAATCGATACAGAATTTTTAAAATTGTTCACAATTGTTCACATCTGTTGAAAAGAGAATCTTCAGATTAAAGAATTCGAATCTAATGTATACTCCTTAATGCTTCTTGGGCTTTATTGCATCTTAGGAGGCACTCCATACTACTAACTTGCGCAAAAACGTGAGTAATTTCAGACACAACAGATTTAACGTGCATCAACTCCTGTAAAGTTTCGGCTTCAGGACTCGAAATCAGGATTCAGCATCCTCGAGGATGAGCTTGGTACCATGACAACTAGGCTGCCGCAGGATCATAAAATAATAGAATAAAAATCGATAGAAAACCCTTCTTAAAAATTATTTGTAAGTTTTTCTTAGAACAGATATTAATTATTCATGTAATTTTCAAGTACTTTCTACAAAAATCAACGCAAATATACTTTAAAGATCTTGACATTATAAATCTTTTTACAGTCCTATCTTTTCCTTGTTATTACAAAAATATTTCAACATACATAAACTCATTAAACTTTTTTAAATGTGCTTATAAGAAAAGTGAAAAAGTAAATTTGAGTTTATTACAAATGTATTCACGTTAAAGTGATATTCTTGTTATTTGCACATGTGAATTGAAAAATATAATAATCTAAGCGGAAGATTTAATAAAAATGTTGATAAAAGCACCAATTCCTAAAAAATATTTTGAATAATTTTAGCAGCACTGCAAATTAGACACCAAAGAAAGAACGATTTATCAAATAAAGTAACTACATCAATTAAATAAATATACGGGTAATTTAATTACTTGGTATTTCAGGAGTTTATCTGTAAAGAGGGATATTTTAAAAATGAGAAGCAGTAAAAATGTATTTTTCTTTGTTTGTACTGGCTGAAGAAAAAAATCTACTTAAGCGAAAATAAGTTTCAAAAAATCGCTTGCGGGAAGACAATATTTTGTGCATTCTCATTCGGTGCGTAGGTATACAGATTTTTTGGTTCACCCACACAAGGACATTTTCAGTCTATATTTGAAATTTTACACTTTTTTTATCTCTAAATTTCAATAAAAAATAGCTATTTCATCCAAAAGATAAATTTGTTTTGAAATTTTTTTTACATAATTTTCTTCTCAGATTGTTGCCAAAAACGATATCAAAAACTCAAAAATTAGAAGAAAAAATAATGCGTTTTCTTTAAATAAAAATCACTGCTGAAAAATATCTGAAATTCCATTCCTCCACGATCTGGCTTTCAATTTTCTTAAGTAAATCGTAATTTTCGTAAGTAATTTCAATTTTGTTAAGTAATCTTGCTGTCTGTAGCAGCCGTATCAATGGAAGAGGGGGAGTTTGGAAAATATTTCCCCAAAAATAAATAATTAGATTAATATTTAAGAAAAAAGTTTTATCATATCCTTAAAAGTAAAATCATAAAATACAACGAACCCAATCCGATAAATATATTGAATTAGTTCCGTGATAAGTATTAAAGTTGTGCCATTTAATCCTTTCCCTTGACTTAACGTAATGACTAATTTGAATCAGGACTCATTACTGCGTCATTTTCAGAATCAGAAAGAGGTCTATCTACATGTGAACGAAATTATGTAGCTCAACCTGATTAAATGAGAATAAAAGATATTGAAGCAAACCCCATCAACATACCTCATAAATTTATATAATATAACACGCATAATTTAAGCATCAGCCATCAGAAAGAACACTTTATTTGGGAAAATAATACGATTATTAGATCCAAATTCTTACAAAGAGCGTTCTGCGCTAGAGTAATAATCCTTTTTCCTAATGAAGTGAAAATTGTTTAATATTGATTTGCTTTCCGAAAAGTAATTCTTATCTTGAACTGTTTTCTATCTCTGAAGTAGTGTTATTGCTTTTGTTTGAAATTAATTATATGATACATCACATTCCGAAATGTATTTTATATCTATTTATGTTATCCAGAAAAAAAGGTACTAGATAGCTAATGTATTCTAATTTGTTTCTTGATATATTTATGCTAGTTAATGGAGTAATAATATTAATTGATCGTTTCCTTAATCTTTCTTTTTACCAAATTGTGCTTGAACAATGTAATAGCTTCAGTTTGATACCTATTCATATATCTAAATTGAAGGCATTCAATCTAGATACAGATTATAGCTATTACAGGATTGTTGTTTGAATTATTTGCACCCATATTACATATTAAACTGAAAAAAAGAAAGAAATATTTTAGTAAGAAAGTCAGTTATATATAAATATACCAAGCATCCCAATACTCAACATCAAGGAGTCACGGGGTAAAGAGGGAAGGTAACTCTGAAAAAAAATATAAAAAGCCATATCACTCGGTTAAATAATGACTAACATATTTTTGAAAATGTGGGAAATTAGCGCCCTTCATCACATCATTAGGTACAGTGACCACACATTTCACAATTTTACAAAAGTATTTTCAATAACGTAATACTTATTTAAATCTATGAAGTTATCTTTTTTGAAGAAGTATGGTCCCTAATAATGAATGCACTTGCAATTCGATACCACCCAATCACTTTAACTTCGTGTAAACGTTTTAAGCAATATCCTGAGGATTTTCAACTACCGAGTGAATGCAGTTCTTGAGGTTTATTTTAGAAGAAAGAAAAATGTAGGCCATCCATTCAAAATTTATGTAGCTCACTAAAAGTTTAAAAAAAATAATGCTTTGCACATGATGTTCTGATTGGTGCTTCTGCTGTCTAATCTTGTGAATTACGTAAGTGCATTGATGTACTTCTTTTCAGTGTTGTCTTTGATCCTTTGCAATTCTCATTTTTATAAAAGTTTTACACCGGTAATTGTAATATATGTGCGTCGTTTCACACCATTTATGAAACTTCAATGCGCTGATCAATTTCCACTGGGAAAAACTGAGTACAGCATTTGAAAATTCGGAATTTGTTTCTAGGTAACTTTAACTATTTGTGAGAGCTATTTATTTTAAATCCCCGTAATTCCGATTGCATACCTTCAAATAACATTCACTCAGTTAACTAGCAGATTCTCAGTTAATTCTGTATATGACAGGAAAATACACTCAAATGTATGCCTTATTTAAATGCTTAGTTAAATATATGCTCAGAAATCTTATATCATAGTAAGAAATTGTAAAATTTGCCAATAGCTATTTTGACATAAAAAGACGCTAATCGATACGGATAGCTATGGTTGAATAAGTTGTGAAGCAATCTGTTGAAGAACAACCAAGCTTAATGGATTGGAAAAGGTAGAAATATATATTGGTTACCATGATATTGGAGGTACTTGATTTATCTCCAAGTATCTTATTTCAAGAGCAATAAAAAAAACTGGTGTACGAGAATCTGGTTGCTAGTGATATAAGGTTTGTAGTGC
The DNA here is from genome assembly GCA_019973975.1 of Trichonephila clavata. Classification (NCBI taxonomy): domain Eukaryota; kingdom Metazoa; phylum Arthropoda; class Arachnida; order Araneae; family Nephilidae; genus Trichonephila; species Trichonephila clavata. The sequence goes on along the minus strand of BMAO01001436.1, from coordinate 104,348 downwards.
GGGGATCAGTTTCAATGTCAATATCCAGGAAATACATGGAATTCTAGAATATTTGACTGCCCATGCAACTCTGCATTATCAATCATGTATTGAAGAAAAAGTTCTGAATTTTGAGTATCTTCTAAATTAGAGTAGAAACAGATGAAGAAATATATGTTTTTTCGCCACCACTTGCATCCGTTTAACTTCCATCTCACTATAGTGAAAAATTTGTTTCTTTCACATAACATCTGCATCCTACATTCGTACTACTTTTTTTTTCTTCCTTATATACATCGTATAATAATGTTTTAACGATTTTTCTTTATAATTAATACTTAATTATCAAAAAGTATTAGAATATAGAAGAACCAAAATCACTGAGCATTTCTTTATGTACTGAATTTTTAAAAACCTTTATCCATTTAGTTGTTTAGCGAATGTTTTTAGATTAGTTTTGTGGGAAGAAGATAATTAGGTTTCAGGATCTCTGGCTATTAACACGTATTAAGTAAGTATCATAGTTTTTTAAATTCATTTTGGCAATTAACATGGACAAAACTTATCAAGTTTAAGATTTCTAAGGTTTCAACAAATGTAATATTTTTCGTGTTTCTTTATAGCAAATTGAACTTAAAAGCTCAAAAACTTTTATTTTATTTCTCTGTATTTTTTATATTTTATAAATATGAAACGACAGTTTCATTTTAAATACACGAGTTTTATATTAAATAATTAACTACTTATTACTGACGTAGCTTAACTATTTCAAACTTAGTATGTCTTTCATTTAACATTCATAAAGTTACTAGTCAGGATCTCAGCAACAATTGCAGATTATTTGCTCAGTATATTTATTTTTTAAATGCTAAGTAATGTAACTCTTGACACGTAACTTGAAATTTTCTAAATTAAATATTTAATCTATTTCAGAAAGAATGTATTATTATTCATATCTCGCTTCACCTTTACAAAATTAATATACTGAGCTTTTAATCAGACTGAATACATAATGTTAAACTAAGTTACTTATTCATTGTTTAGTTCTAAAACCAATGTTTTGTTTTTAGTGTACTTGATAGTAAACTTATTCTTGTCTTCAAGCTTCCTTGTATAAAATGTTAATACATTAGTGCCTACGCGTGCGCACTAGGGTTTCTTTCCAGGGAAATCTTAAGATTTTTGTACTTTTTCTATTCCCAGGAATTAGACTTCATTCCCGGGAATCTCACGGAGCTTGAATTATCTATGAAGTAGCTATTTTTGACTTGACCTTACATTTCAATCTGGGACATTAACTAAACCTACTGTGGCAATTTGCGATCGTTCACCCCGAACTTCCGGACGAAGGAATGTTCGTTAGCCCAACTGTGGGGTAAGAGTGTAATATGAGAACTTGGAGAGGGGGTGAGAATTTTTCCACAGCTAGCCGTGGGTGTATCGAGCTTGATTAACAAGAAATATTGGGGTTTTCAAGCAATCACATTTCGTTGCCAACAACAAGCAATCTATGTGATTGAAGTTCGAAGATCTAGATTTATGTGGATAATGTAAGTACTAATACTTAAAACTATTACTTATTTAATCTTTTTAAAATTTTTTTTCTGATATTTGTCTTTATTATGAGCTATTTAATTGAATCAGCAATTTGAAGAAGGGAATGAACCCTCAAACTGTTTGGGGGAAAATATTTTCATAAGAAATTGCGCAATTGTTCTTATTTATTATTTTTCTAAACTTAACTTGCGTGTGAGATTTTTATATTAATATTTATTTATATTTATGCAACAATAATACAGCAATTCCATAGACAAGAAAACGGTTATACAAATAAAATATCTTAAATACAATAATTAATATTTTTAACGTACATAATCGGCACTTCAGCAGCAAATGAGTTTTCACGTATATATAAATATTTACCTCTTAGTAGCAACATTAGAGAAACAATTGATTCAGCTTTAACCGGTTGATTTTCAAGCACATGTGAATCAGCAATGGAACATTAATTTTAGTAATTATTTTTCAAATGTGAACTTTCCCCCGAGTTTTTTAATTTACAAAATCTTTAACTGTAACATTTTTTCCATGCCTGAGTGATAAAAGTATAAATTGCTTATGCTTTCTGAAATCCTATTTCAAAAATGAATAATCAATTTATTATATATTTTTTGTACTTTTTAGCTCATTATATAAATAAGAATTAATTTTGTAATTTAAATGCATCCGTATTTTATATAATGATTATTGATTTTATTAAAAAAATAACTCGTTTTTAATTTTTTAAAAATTTTAATGTATTCCCGGGAATTCCGGGAACGACAATTACAGTCCCGGGATTCCGGACATTCCCGGGAATGGAAAACCCCGGGAAATCAGAAACCCTAGCGCACACACGTGTGTGTATGTGTTATATGTGTTATATATATGTGTTATATGCTTCATGTGTGGGGCAAGTAGCACCTACCGCTATAGTATTCCTAAATTTACTTGAAATTTTACTATTTTTAAGTCTTTAATACCTTAACAATTATTTCTTAGAAAACTGTTCAAGTTTTTAATTTCTTTTTGCTTAATCTTAAAATTTACAATGAAAATAGATTATTATTTTGAATATTAATTTTGCATTTTCCAAATGTGTATATAAAGGAGAAAAATGACTGACTCGCCCATAACGAGATTTCCAAAACTATTAGATCTATAGATTCGATCTTTGACAGTCATGTTTCTTTTGTGAAGTAAAGATCCGTAAAAACGAGGTTTTTGGAAATCGTCTTCCACAGCAGTGGAAAAAAAAGTCATAAATTTTTTGGAAAATCTTTATACATCGAATGACAGTTAAACCTAGGAAATACATGTTATTTAACTATATTTATTTATGTTATTTCGGTGTTTTATTTGTTAAACTGTTCTCTTTCCTTACAATTAGTTTGCAATTTACTTTATGTTTTTCAAGATATTAATTTAATTTTGAGCTCAATAAAATTTTTCATCCTCTTATCCGAATTTTGTGTAAAATAAATCATTACTGTAGTTTATGTAACTCTTTATATTTTAAAAAAATGAAAAATCATACTGTTCTATTTATTTTACCTTGTAAGCTAGCTTACAGTTTCATTAAGAGTATAAAATAATGCATATGATACTGAGTACTTAAAACAAATATTTTGTTTTATTTTTCTCCTAATGGAGATATTATTGAAATTCCAGAAATTAGTAGCTTAAGAATTACTTCAGAGGCGCAATATTTAATAATACAAATCAGACTTATATTTTTGGCTGATAAAATAATCATAATCTTGAATAAATTTGCAACTAAAATGTATTGTTTGAACTGCACTTTTAAAAGCGTCCATTCTTTCTCTACCGTTGAATAATTCATCCGGTGGTTTCAGCTGCTTAAAGCGGTGCTTATTAGGAATTCAATCTTAATAGTAGGTGCTGTGTTTCGCAGGACCATGTGTGTTTATGTTTATTCCGACGAGTGTCTTTTGTTTGAAAAATTGCATTCGCGAATAAACTACTTGATGAATAAATCCAACCAAGTCTCGCTTGTTTGAATTTCAAGAGAGGAAAAAGTGACAAGTTCATTACTTTTCAGAAATAGGAATTATTTCCCTTAGAAAGAAAGGTTTTCGTTTTGTAAGCAGATTGCTAAAGAACCAGTTGGTGCTCTGTTAGAAATATTCTGTTTGATATATTTTACGGAGGTAGGTCATTTTTTAAAAATAGCACTTGGTTTGAATTTGAAAACGTGGGCTATTGGAGAAATGCAAAAGCATTTTATTTGAGTAAAAGAAATACGAAATTGTGTATGTGCTTATGACCACAGAAGAAAAAGTATTAGAAGTGAAAACTACTAATTTATTCTGGGCAAAAGAATTCAATAGTTCGGATGTACCACGTTTTCTCTTTCGATATTTTTGCATACGGGAGGATAGTAGTTCTCTTTTTCGTGCGCATTCATCGGTGAGTTTGTTTATTTCATTCATTTTCTTTAAAAATGCAAGGTCTAAATAATTATGCATTCTTATATATTTATATATGTATATATGATTTAAATGTCAATTAGTCAGTTATTTAAAAATATTTATATGCAAATTACTTATGTAGATTATATTTCTATAATATATATCTTTATATGGTACTTACGTGCTATCGCAACAATGCTAACGTTCAAGAAAACTCGCCACCCTGTTTGCATATGTGTCCTACGCGCTGAGCTGGTAATCATCCATGTGCTTCCTTTCAGACAATATTGACAATACCTTTGTAATAATACGTAAGGTTTGTTTATATAATTTATATAAAGCCGGAAACTATGTAAGGCTAGAAAAATTTAAGCCTTGAGAGACATTTGCATTTCTTAAAATCTCTAAGCAAGAAAAAAAGAGAGGGTTCGTACTCTTTCACAATTAATGCTTTTATTTTCTCTTAATCTTGTTGTCATCACTAATATAAACCAACGTATTGGCAAATTTCATGCCAAATAGCTTCCTTAAAATTTCAGGTTGTAATTTTTTTGGCACATTTTCGTGCTAAAATGCTCTTTTGACTAAATAAAAAAATAGATCCCGCGCGCGTTTCATTACTTCTTATCTTCAATCTCCTACATGAGAATAATCTTTCTTTTTATCGCTTGCTTTTTTCTCGTTCACACACAGGAGTTGAGTGGACATGAGCTGCATGACATTAGTAGTTAAATAAAGAAAATAAAAATTCACTTGAAAAAGTGTGCATGAAATTTTTACTAAAAAAAAATACTTGTCTGGAAAGTTTTCAATTCAAAATTTAATGCGCGATGGTGACCCAAGCATGATTTCCGACTGGAGCCGAATGACCGCAACGCACCCGAACCTGATGCTTCATTTAAGTTCACTTTTCAGCAAAACACGCCTAAAGAAGCTATCACTACAAAAATAACTTTTATTTCTAAAAAATGCGTTTGTTTTTGCTGAATATATATCTTATATAAAAGCGATTTTTTTAAGTTTACTTTTTAAACTTCAGAAAAAGTGGGACTCTCCATGTAAAGCGGCGGGTGTTCATTAAATATGTCAATCTTCAATGTCTTGACGTCAGAGCAATGTAAAAATTTTGAGAGCGGGATTCCAGCTCAGGTGTCACCTTCATCTATTGCCTGCGGTTTAAAATTATGAGGTTCGTTTGCCAGCAGATTTTGTCAGCTTCGTTGGGCAATATTAAAAACAATCAATCAATCAGAACGACAAGTATAGTAAGAATTGTACAAAGTTTGTTAATATATTTCGTTATTGGAATATTAACAATCAGATCATGATGTTTTTTTATCTTATTTAGGAAAACAATTTGAAGCAATATAGTCTTAAAATGCAGTCATTTTGCTTTATTAGTGTAAAGCATTGTGAAAATATTAAATATACAAGTACATCCAACATATGCCTTAATTTACATTCGGATGCCAGTCATACTTAACGATAAAAAATCTGTCCAGAAATAAATGTCATCCATTTATATTGAAGCCACATTAAGTCACTATCACTTCTAACGGAAGAGATGGGTTAGGGAGTCAATTACCAAGCTAGTACTTTCTCAGTTGTCTCCAAGTTCTCGAAGATTAAACATGAACGATTTCGTCAATCTGTGTCTAAAATCATAAAAGACGCGAAAAAATAAAAAATAAATTATCAGTGACTTTTTGAAAAATGTGGTAAAATAAACCCCTCACTTACGGGTGAAGAAGCATGAAGTTTTAAATGCGACTTTAAGAGGCAAAGGGCCGAGTGTCATATCTCGAAGAACAAATCAAAGATCATGACCCTGTTCATTGCATTGTTTTTTGCATGCGGATCTTCCACCCAAGGCGATACATTTATACCCTAAGACAATCATCGACTCTAAATTTTGTAGGAAGTGCTTAAGAAAATGAGAACAAGGATGTCTAATATCATAAAAGACGCGAAAAAATAAAAAATAAATTATCAGTGACTTTTTGAAAAATGTGGTAAAATAAACCCCTCACTTACGGGTGAAGAAGCGTGAAGTTTTAAATGCGAACTTTAAGAGGCAAAGGGCCGAGGGTCATACCTCGATGAACAAATCAAAATCAAGATCCTGTTCATTACCTTTTTTTGCATGAGGATCTTCCACCCTAGGACATTCATTTATACCCTAAGACAATCATCGACTCTAAATTTTGGCTAAGTGCTTAACAAAATGAGAACAAGGATCCGGCACGTCAGTACAGACATCCGCAGCAATTGGAAATTTCAATAGGACAACGCGCGAGCTCATACCGCCTTCCTCGTCACCAATTACCTGTTCATATTCAACGTGACAACGCTGTCCCAGCCACCAAACAGTTCCGACGTGGCTTCTACATTTTTGTATCTGTGCTAGAAATCTTCAATGTGAAAGGATATAATTTCAGAACTATTAACACCATGTCAGTAGCTTGTATAACGGTTTTAAAATCAAATCCTGTACATACATCCCAGGACATCCTGTACATTCCTCCCATGCGACCATTGGAAATCATGCAAAAATATATTGACGAAAGAGGGTACTGTTTTGAATAATATTAATGGATTACACTGTCTGATCAATAAATGTGCTTTTAATCGACTCATTGACACTACTTTCCAGACAAACATTGTATGTTATAAAAATTTAATCACTATAATACTTTTTCAATGTTTATATATTCCTGTTTTTTTATTACTTGTACAGGTTTGAATCCTTCTTCAATTCAATATTATTGTAAAAATAGGAATAATATCCTCCTAATATAATTAGTTTCGTATAAAAGAAGTAAAATTCATATTAAATAAATATTAGTGTATCTCAGTGTTTAATCATGAACCTGTTTCTGTGCGGTCCCTTTTTATGCGAATTTATTTTTGTGCGATTTTTTCTTTGAGATCTTTTCTTATGCGATATATGAATTTCAAAGGCTTTGATGCTACTATAATGCTTTCTATCAATGTACTGGTGGCGTAATAGAGAATGTTAAGCCACTCCCCTATCAAATATCAGGTTTTTACCTTTAATATTTTATAAATTAGGTAAATTCGTACAAGGTGTCAGTCCTGCCTTCGACCCCCTAGAGTCCAGGAGTTGCGGGGGTATACGTTACGCCAGTGTAATGTACATATATACACTTCAGGACGCTCTCTTCATTTGTTATAAATAGTCTCTCGACAATACACGTTCAGTTGCTTTCTCTCAACGCGCCAACAGCCCGCGCTTGATTGAAGACGAAAATTTAAAGGACTGGGCATTATCAATAATTTGGTAGATTATGTAGACGGACAAGAAGAACATGATTTTTTCTTAGAGAAACCGGAATTACCGGAATTGGAACCGGATTATTTAAAAAATTTGATTCATAGCTTCAAAACAAAACTTTAAGAACTAGCAAAAGTTTTAAGAAAAATTCTATTCAACTCTCCAATTAATAAAAATAATTAATTTACAACTCATTTGAACTTGTATGTATATAGAAAGAGAGAGCTGCTGATTTCATTTTTAACTCTTTGTAGTACAACAGTATTAAAAGTATTCCCACCCTTTTTATGTATAAATATATATGGTGGGATAGTTTTGGGATATTTTTTTAATCATTAACAGCCGCGGAAAAGTTACAAAATTTGCCCCCAGTGCCCCCGTTTTTCTCACTGGAGCGTTGTTACGCGGTTTGTTGAGGAAAAAGTAAAGGCGTATTTTTTTCCACCTATATAAAATTGTTTACTTTTACTTTTTAAAAAAGGTTAAAATAATAAATTTAATTTCTAGAGTTACAATATAATAAAAAAATAAATTATAACTTTTCTATTCTGTCATATATCCTGAAACATAGTTGAGCGCATAAACCAGTGTCACGTTCAATGTATTCGTTCAAAAAAATTGAAAAGCTCTATTACTCACGATTAGCAAAAATGACAGCAAATGAAGAATAGAAAAGAGCACACTCAAACGAAAAAACAAAAAAACAAAACAAAAAACACTGCTTAGCTATGAATTTCATCGTTCCTAGAAAATACCCTTTCAGCTTCTTTCCCCATCTTTTCTCCGAAATAAGTAAATTCCTTAGCAGCACTGTAAAGGTCATGTTATTGTATTTCAAAGCAGTGGGACTAGTTTTAAACAGATCAGCACAATACAGAAAGTCATCCTTTGGAAGAAAGAGTATACACATCCGGGGCACTAAAGCAAGGCCGTCTGAATTCCATTTTTCTGGGAAAATATTACACATCATTCTAGCATATTAATACATGACTTTCACCAGAAAATATTCTAAGTGAGAACTAAAAAAGAAACGAGTCTTACAGTAGTCGCATATGATGTGTAACATCTGACTTGTTATATCATGGTAAATACGCAATAGTGACTTTAATCCTGAAAGAAATGAATCGGTTATGACTGGAAATAATTTTCTATCGAATAATTATATCTTTAAAGAAAATTTTATTTAATTAACACAAGCAGTAATGCAGTTTTTTTATCAAAAATATTTATTATTGTTCAATTTGGGGAAGAGCGGAGATAATAGATTTATGAAAACTAAAGTGTGACACATATACTTGTGATTTTAAAGTATTTAAAAATCGTTGAAAAACGGCGTCAATAACAGTACCACTGTTAGTTGTCGAAACATTTCGATTAGCGTTCATTTCGAGCTTGAGTTCATCGTTCAGAAAAGCTATGAGCGGCTCAGCTTCTGGCAAACTGAAGTTAAAGTTAAAATCACCACTCAAAATCATGTGAAGCGAGTGATAATTTTTTTAAAAAAAGAGCAGAACCACCTTCGGTATACGGTAAAAGAACAAATACAGGAAATCTTTAATTTTTTTAACTGTTTGATTCGGAGAAATAAATGTATGCGACAACCAAAATGACAAGACTTGCTGGTGTGTGCAGTAGGCGGGCGTCTTAATTGCTTCTACAGTTGGACCTCCAGACGAGGGTAGCGAAGAGGCACCGTCAAGAGCATGCTTAAAAATTAGAAATATTAGAGAAAATCAAAAATACCCATTTACTTAATTAGTTTTTTTAATCGAGAAATCTTTTTTAATCACAATTAAAAATTTTACATTGACAGCGACATGAATTAACCTAAAAGTATGAAAATGATAAGCACTTAAATATTTATTCAAATAATTCCATATTACTTACTCCTATTTTTTTAAGAATGATGAGCTTTGTCAGACGCTTAACAAGAAATATAATTGTTAATATATAGTTTACACATATATAAATATATCCTCAGATTTCACACACAACGAGCCCTGAGACTTTGACATTTGAGCGTAAGAATCACAAGTTTATTCTGGATGAAGTCTAATAAGACTTGCTGGTATGTGTGGTAGGCGGGCGTCTTAATTGCTAGTAGAGTTGGACCCCGAGACGAGGCTAGAGAAGAGACACCCCAAGGCGCTGAATTGGTCAAATCAAACAGCGCGCGCTTCCCCCGACTTCCTGTTACGCATTTCCGTCCCTTTTCACGAAATCACTCCAACAAATATCCAGCAACCGAGAGTAAAGATGTTACACATCAAAAAAATAATCAATAAAATGGGGAAATATTAGCAATGACCTGAAAAGGAATAAATGTCGTAAGCTTTACATTCCTCACAGAGCGAGTGCACGTATTAAAGCATTCCCACCTTTCGTGACGTCATCAAAAGGCTGTCACGACCTGATCTTCAAGGTGGCTTTGACTAAAGTCACCAACTCAGCAGGACATGTATAAAGTCCCGCGACACTTACGGGTTAAACATTTTCGAAATATTGCAATTATGAATCCAGGTGACATGGGGGGGGACTTTTGAATTCCTCAAAAAACAACGAAACAAAACTTTTAACAAAAAACTTCCATTTTTTTTTTTGTTTTTTGTATTATGTTATTAATTTGTTAACAAAAAGTAATCAACTTTGGGCAATTTAAAAAGAAATAAAGTTTATGTGCATGAACATGAGTCTTTATTTTCTTAAAATCCTTGCCTCAAAGGGAAAAGGATTATTAAAAGTATTTTATATTATTTTATTTAGCATAATTTGTTTTTGTTTAAAATCCTTATTTAATGCTACGATGTAAAGAGCTAAATTAAGTTACAGGTAATTACGTGATTTAAAAAAATCTTATTATATAAAGTAAAAGAATTCATCTCCTTATTGTTACTTTTTTGTTTAAAAAAAATCACTTTATGAACATTGAAAAAATTAGGTAAGCGCACAAAACTGTAATAATTTTTAAAACAATACCTTATTGTTCTAATTTTGAGAAAGTCGAATAAAAAAAACTTGTTTGTTCGTAATGAAAGTTTTATAAAATATTTCTTTTCAATTTATTCTTGTGAAATTTTATGAAAATTACTAGAGTGCTCAGACAAAAAAAATATTTAAAGAAACTGAACAATAATTTTCCTCAGGCGGTGAATAGATCTAAATCATAGATTATGATCAACAGAAAGTTAAATTGTCTTACATGCGAAAACTGAAATAATATTCTTATAAAAAAATTAAAATGAAGTAATATATTTTTTCGAAAAGGAATAAACAAAATCATAATTTTGTATTTTTCTATTTACATTACTCATTTTTTAAAAAAGGAGCAATTTCTAATGCTAGTTTATCTGATTTCTGTTAGAAATCTTTTTTATGTAATAATTTATTCAGCATTAGATTTAATTTATGCAGAAGAGTCCTGATTTTTCTCTGGAATAAAAAAGATGCCTAAAGACTTTCAACATTGCCATGTTATAAAGAAAACCCTTTCATTTTTTCATTAAACTAAAACTAAGCTATGTAAATGTTCTCAAATTAAAATTTTAGAAGATTTTTCTCATATTTAATCTTTTAAACAATAATGTTTCAAATTTATTAAAGTAGGAGTTTTTTTTAAAAAAAATCTTATTTATTTAAATTATTTACTTTTCTAAAAAAAAGGTAATGAAATTTCTTTTATTTCAAAATATTTCCTAAAAAAATATAATTTTTGTCTTTAAGATTCTGTGCATTCATAAAAAAAGTGATTTGCAATAATTAAAAGATCTGCAATGCTTTCATATTTAAAAAATAGCGAAAAAAAATTGGAATGAAATCTGTCTGGAAAAAAATTATTGAAAAATTAAGTCTCTTTTTAATATTACTGGAAGACAACTTTAAATTACTACAAATAACATATATAGTTTATTCTCTGTACCAGAAATGGAAATTGAGATTTGAAATAAGCCCTGGTTCAAGGCTTTAATGAAATTCCGATTGAAGCGATTCCAAAAATTTATCCATTTAATATAAATTTGTCACATTTTAGAAAAGCATATTATTTTCCAAAAATTGATATTCATAAGATATTATACTTTAAAAAAACTCCACCGAAATGTATTCTTAAAATATTTTGCAATTCGGAAAGGACAGCTAAAAAGTGTACAGCATAAATTATTATCATGATCTCGATGAGGTATTTTTGAGGATAATGCCTCCTTCCTCATGAAATTAAGGTGATAAAATAAATAATCTTTTGACTATAAAGCACATAATGTCGCCGTAACAAACAAATGCCATTCTTTACCATCAAAAATGAACAATAAATAAACGAAATTATTGCTTCTTACCTTAAATTCACAACTAAATAAATGCATATATTAAAAACTAAATATATGACCCAAAAAAATAACATATTGAGAAGAATAAAGATTATTATCCTGTTAAAGAAACAAGTTTACTTGTATCAAATAACACTTCTTCCTTAATTGAATATTTTATTCTTGCTTAGAATCATGAGTGTGAATAAACTTAAGTTTGCTGCAATGTATTCTTTGGAAAAGGAATAATTGAAAGAATGAATGCATTTGAAAAAATTGTAGTGGAAAAATTTTTCTTCCCCTAATTGGTGGGATTCCTCTAATCTTGTTAGCTGAAAAAATAATCTTATACAATTGAGTGATTGCCAGTATTTAGAAACTCTTGGGAAAAAGTGTTTTATTCTTTCATGTCTTAAACTTTTGTTCAAAGTAGTGATAACGAAGTTCTTAAACATCAGATGTTTTTATTTTTTTATAGATTTTTATACCTTTTATATAAAATACTTCTCGCAAATGCTTAACAAACTGCTAAAAAATTTAATAATTTCACCTCTAGTTCAGATTATGAAACATAATAAGGATAAATAGGTAATTATAAAGACTTTGTATTTACATGGAAAACTTGATGAAAATATTTGAAATAAGTATGCCAAACTTCTGTTCAAAACGTTATTTATTTTTATAAAATAATTATAAAATAAATATTAAATTATTAATGGATTGCAATGATGATTAATTATCGATATAATTTATCTAAAAATGTCCCCTTCTGATAAAACTGAAATGAAATAGCAAAATGAATCCCAAAATTCCAATTTTTGAGCGATGTTATTTAGTATGATGTTATTTGATGGGTGAATTGCAAAATATAAGTAATTATTTTCACAATATCATAAATCGGTAAGCCAAGTGTAGCCCTAATCCTACTTGAAAATCTTTCATAAAATGGAATGATTTTTGTATGTTTTATGTTGCTTTGTTCTATCCTTCAATGTTTTTTCATAATAATTAAATTTTACTTACTTATGCTATAAGTACTTTTAAAATATAATGTAACATTTTGCAAAGTATTTAAAATGCATCCAGTATAATAACTCATTTAATTTTATAATTCATAATCTTTTAAGATAAAAGACAGAAATTTCGCTTTTAAACACTTTCAAAAACAAAAACAAATCAATGAATATTATAATTTGGTATAAAAATGAAATATAATTTCTCGTGACAAATTTATACATTGCCATTTTTGAACAATATATTTTAAGAATGAAGTATAAATATAAATCAATGAAAATGGTATTAAATTAAATCTTAGTATCATACCAACGTACAAGAATAATACACATTCGGAAATTATAAATAAAAAAAATGATGTCTGGTTCATTAAATTAAAAGCATTTAAATAATACCCACGAGCAAAGTACTTTACTCTATAAGAAATCCACCTTTGACCGGATCTGGCAGAAATATAGCAATTTATCTGTAATATTCATAAAATACATATGTAACTTAAATTGTCCTAGTACGTTTCATTGTTTTTTTTTTTTTTTTTTTTTTGCATCTAGTCACACAAACTTATTACTTGCTTTAACATTTACATTTATTGTATTACATAACTCCCGGATTCTAAACAAACAAAATTAATTGTTTTAATACTACAGTGTAACTAACTTAAGAAAATGCCACTTTTCTATTGTTTCAGGTAAATCATAGTCATATTTAAGGGGGGGGGAGACCATAATATTAAAATTTAGGAATCAGAATATGTTTGTTTATTTCGGAATATGTGCTATTAAGTCATATTTTCTGGCTTCTTTCTAATTGGTCTAATATGTACATTACATAAACATTCTAACTAATAAATGTTACCTGAATTTTAAATAAAATATAATTAGAGTTAATAAGCTGTATGGTAGCTAATTATTTTAAAATCTGTTTATGTTTTGAATCATATCTGTGCTCAACTTACTTAGTAAAGGGTGTGACGTATGTGCGTCCCCCTTTGAGACATCTGGGACTTGCTTACCACGGCCGGGTCAGTTTTAAAAGAATGATGACCACACGTGCAAAGACACCTGCAGTCGCTAATATACTGCGACGGACGTGTCTTAATTAGCCCCTGCAACCTTTGACACGAGGGGAAGCATTTCGCCACCACCGGATGTGGGGTGTGAAAGGGGACGAGGTCGGTCAACCGCAGGGGGACCTCAGAGGGCCGTGAGAGTGAACAGCGGAAACTGGCAGTGAACGGACACCAACAAGATCCCTCCCTCACAAAATTATTTTGGACTCTAAAATCATCTCATAGTGAAAACTTGTATATTAATGTAAATAATAGCTGTGACTTAATTAAACTAAATTATTATATTTCAAACACGCTACCATTATTGAATCAAACGTCACAAGGGTTTTTTTGGTACACACACACACGCAATTATTAATACCTAGGAAAAAGAAAATGATAAGAAAAGTCTCATGTAAATCTTACAATGATAAATCTAGTTGCATACTAGAAGAAACTAAAAATTTGAAAAGAAAGTTTTCATTAGAATTTCTGTATACCTTTTGCCAAACATTATACTTCGTCTACGAAATTTTCTATCTAATAATATCAGAAATTTTGAAGAACATTATTGAAGTTACAAAACTCCATTCATAAAATAAAGAATTACATGCCGTTTCACAAGAAAAAAAGGAAATAAATCTCATATTTTATAAATAAAAAAGAATAACTGTAATCATTGAAAAACTATTTTATTTATTGCTTTGTGAAAATAGTTTTTAAAATATTCCTTTCAATTTTAAATTTTATAATATCTCTCAAGTCATTTTCTTAAGTGAATGGAATAATTACTTTTTTTGAAGTATCCCTTATTAATTAAGAATTGAAACATTCAATTTCAAATCATAGAAATAAAATATTTTTTAATTCACAGTATTTATTTCATTCTAAAGTTATTTGTTTCCGATTTAATGATCAATGATTATCTATAGATTTTATCCATTAAATTAGATCGATAAATATTGACTGTCCTAGTATAGAACAAATATATTTTTCAATATCTATTTCACGCCGCCTTAGATATATTTATTATTTTATCATAACATCTCTCATAGGAAAAATAATTAAGAAATAATAAAACTACTATTGCTGTAAGAGAAATAAAAGATCCTTCAATAAATACATCCATACCACTTGCCTTCTATTCATTCATCTTATTGGCGCTCGAATATTTTTTCTAAGATCTATTTTTTCCCTACTCATCACACCATAACCTGATTTTCTGAAGGGATAATGTTTACAAACACCAGATGTGGCCACTACCATTCTGTCAGAAAAATATTATCGATAAGACAGTAAAAAAAAAAGAAACGTACAATCAATATGTTTCTTTTGCTTGGAGATGTGGTATTTTCAGTTAAAATGACGAAGAGCGTTTCAATATTTTTTTTTCATGATCTATCGTATCAATACATTTGCCCCGATAATTAATCCAAAAAGGGATTCGTATAATATTAAAGCCTATTATTATTTCAAAATATTATTTAAATTCACTCTTTAATAAAATACAGCTTACTACCGAAACCCTTAAAAAATAAATTATGCCATTTACTGTATACTAAACTGGTTAAATAATATTCTCTTGTCTTATATTCATAACATTAACTTAAGATTATATGTATTATATTAACTTGAGATTTTACTTAACGCATGTTATGTCAGATATCGGCATTAGACCGATCGTGATCGACCAGTGGACCGCCAATACATTTTGGGGTGAGCGCCTTCACGAAGGGAAGCCCAGT
The DNA here is from genome assembly GCA_019973975.1 of Trichonephila clavata. Taxonomy (NCBI): domain Eukaryota; kingdom Metazoa; phylum Arthropoda; class Arachnida; order Araneae; family Nephilidae; genus Trichonephila; species Trichonephila clavata. Next base: position 88,998 of record BMAO01001436.1, on the reverse strand, counting down.
GGCTAACTGGTAGTGTATCGCACTTCCACGCCAAAGGTCCGGGGTTCAAATCCCGAGCTGGGTCAAGGTGGACTCATCCTTTCATCCCTTCAGTAGGTCGATAAATGTGAGTACCAAGGTTTCTTGGGAACTGAACACTGGGGGTTTCGCGTCAGACTGACCACTTGACCGAAACATCTATACGTTCACCCCAACGCCTAAGAGAGAGAGAGGGCACGTTAACCGAGAAATAGGCCTTGACCCTCATGTGCCACTGAGTTCAGTGCCTTTACTAAGACCTAAGACGCGCATACTAAAAGAAACATAATTATGGAACAGCGACGCCAGCTAGGCTGGAGAATGGCTTTTCACAATCGATGCAATTGTGATTCCCTAAGCAAATAATTTGATAAATCTGCAAGCATTTTTACCTTCATTAAAAGAACACGGTGACGCTTAATACGTTCGCAACCGCTATAAGGGAAAAAGCGATCACTGCGATACCAGTAGAAAAGAAGAATTTCTTCCAGACACCGACTGAAGGGAAATAAATTATGATGATCATTGCTTTTCGTTATAGAGCGAGATTGGCTATTGAGACATCTTCCCAAACCCCGCGCTTCAACGGGATTGGGTTCTCGTGTTGATATCATGTCCCGTGATAGCGCGGGACACGGCAGCAAACAAATCAAGTACACACGTCGGTTTCAAATTAATCGGTCTACGTATGTTCTCTGCTCGCTTTATTGAATACGTTTCCACTCCAAGATTAATAAGTCACTCAAGTTGTTCACGCATTCAGCTTGACAATTATGTGTTACTTGTGTTTTTGCAGTAAAAATAATAATCTGTCATATTTGAAAAGAGGGTTATAATGATGAAAACAAGTGTTAAGAAGAGAAAACGCACAATTTTCATACAGAATGCTCACACCTATGGACCCTGGGTAGACCACACCACCTTAAAAACCTTACAAGTAGCCCGTAACCTGGAAAAGTCTCCCCACCACCGTGCTACGTAATCAGTTTGTAAGTAAAAGCTCCAAAATTCATACCTTTAAATGATAAAAAATATATAAATTATCCGATTTTACTGAACAATTTCTTAACTTCGTAATTACCAGTTCATTTGCATATTGTATTGTAACTTCAGCATATTGAAAAAAGAAAAATATAGTCATTTATTCCTTACAAGTAAAAATGAATCAGAGTTTTTAAGAAATATCGAATTAAAATAGAATATATTTATTTATACAGCTATTTTAAAAACAGACTTTGCTACAAAAAAATCTAGTTATTTGAAAAAAGAGAATACTTTGTTATATGAGTAGTTTAATTCGAGGCTCAAGTGGGATAACTGTAACATTTATTATAACTGTAACCTTTTTTATATATTAAAGTAAAAAAAAATAGAAGAACTCTTAAAAACAAAAGATGATTTCTTTCAAAAGTGAGTTTTTTAGCAAAGCATTCTTGATTCAATATTATTTTATCAAATTCTATACAAATATGTGAAAAAATTGTATTCTAGTTAGTTTATTAGAGAAATTCTCTTAAAGTTACAATATAAACAATAAATATAACAATACAATTTGAAAGAAATATTACTTACTATTACACAAAATAACATATAAATATTACAATAACTTAGAATAATAATAAATAATTTATATTTAAGATTACCTTTAATTACAACAAATATTACATACTACACAAAAAATCGAGAATTCTATTAATCAAATTAATTTATTTGCAAGGTATTCTTTTAAATAAATTCGACTAAGGGAATTGTGGTACATTCCCAGCAGTTGAGATTAAAATTCTTGAAAATTCGTTTAATGTTATTCAGATTTGAGAAATATAAATAATTTTCTTTACAAAATGATGATTTAAGCATGATTCGTTCTTCAAAGCAGCGTATTTCTTTATAACATGCAACTAAAAGTTGGTTTAACAGGAAAAAAATTTAAACTCATTAAAACCTCTTTGATATTTAAATTTTGCGTTTAGATAAAAGAAAACTTTTTAAGAGTTTTAGGTTGTTAACAAACACTTTTCCTAAAAATATATGCTCACTTTTTCCCCTGGATTATTTTTACAAACAGCTTGTTTATGAATATCATTTAATGTGCTCTATTTTCGAGATTATAATGAGCTATAACAATTATTGATTATTTTCCCGCGAAAAGTTGAGACTAAAATGGCACCACTGTGTACAGTTTGAAGCGACACAATGCTCATGTTTGAATTTTTTCCCTTCGTTCCAGTGTACCAGTCGTTTCCAGTATGCAGTCAAGTGAGGTGCTGTTATATGCGTTGGTCGGATTTTTATTTTTCTAAAGATGACTGAACGACTTGAGCAGGGGTACAGCAACGAATTTTTTGTCAAAAGCTGATGTGAAACAATTCGTAAGATTCTGCAAGTCTGGAGACGATGGTATTAAAGAGGGAGGGGTTTAACCGATTCAAAAGTGGCCGCGCGTCGGTAGAGAAGTTTAGGGTTCTAGAAGACTACAAACCGCTTAAACTGAAGCTGTTGTTGAAAATGGGGAAAATCTGTTCATGAAAAATCGTCTTTTAACCGCACGAGAGACTGCTGAACAATTTGAGATAAGTACAGGTTTTCTCCGCACGAAATTTTGTGAAATCGTGCGTTGAGCGGCTGCGAAATTTGTCCCCAAGCTTCTGTCGATGGAACAGAAAGAACTCAATCTTGTACTTCGACAGGATTTCTGGACTCTATCAAAGCTGAATCTGGCTCATTGCAACTTCTAGCTGCTGCAGTAAATGAAAATGTCATTGAAAGAATAACATTTTCAGAGTAGAGATTAGATAAGGCAAAACGCAACTGAGGAGTCGAAGGAGGAGTAGAGTTACTTTATTTTCTTCGAATACAAGTAACTTTCAAATAAATTAAATATAAAGAACATAAATAATATGACTTTTTTAAGAAAACTTATTTTAAGCTCACGTCGTTAAACGCATTTCTTATAGATGTCATGTTCTTTTTTTTTTGTACGTTTAACTTGAAGAATAAACTCTACATATACTAAGCAACATCCGCGGTTGAATAAGAATATGCGTACTACTAAACATGAATTAAATTATCTTATGTAAAATTGTGTTAAAATAGTATTTAGATGTTTATGAAATTACCAAGGTGTTCAATAGAAACAAAGTCTTAAAAATATATAATATTTCTGAAGTGGCTCGCTTATCCGGTAGGATAGAACCATACTATCCGAAGGATAACTTATACTAACCAAAATGCATCGATATTACTGCTATATAGATGTACGCTACATATACCAGTAATAGATTGGAACGAACGATGTATTTTTAATCAGCGTGTGCTGCTGCGTCGTGATTTGAAATTACTTAAATGAAAATTATTTAAAATAATAATTAAAAAATAAAAAAATATTTATATTTGGACACTATTCATTGTCACATTCACTATAAAGCTAACTAAAAAATAAATAAAATAAAAAATAAAAAAAATATATTTTATTATTATTACAGGAGATTTAGGAAGGGGAATGTTTTTATCATAATTAAAAGAGAAGGGTTTCGTTTTGTGTATGTATAAAGGATATTTTTTAACAGTTTTCTCCAAATTATTTACGTAACGAAATTAACTTTGTATTGTTTTACTTAAAAGGATTATACATAACTTTTTATTTTCAAAAATTAAAAATATCCAAACTAGTTGCATTTATTAACCAAGCATAAATTTAATTTGATTATGCCCTCCCCCCCCACAGATTTAACTTACTCTAAATTTAATAAAAGTGTGAAAATAACGTCTTCTTCACTGCAAGTAGTGTAATGGTTGATTTTTTTCTTTTTTGCATTGTTGGATACATTATATATGTTCCGTGAGTTATTGGTTTAAGAATATAAAGGCATATTTTATTTAATAAACTGAATTTCTCTCCATTTTTAATATTTGATAATTTTGCTTAACGGCTTCCCAGTGCGATAATTTTTAATAGGTTTAAAATATGCATATGTTTCATCGCAAATGCAGCGTTGGAAATATATTAAGAATCGTAGAAGGGACATTTCAAACTAATAAATATTTCATACCAGTTAAAAAATCATTAGAAAAATTAGTCTTCATTAATGCATTTTTTTAAATATAAGAAATCGAGTTAGCATAGTTATATTGCATGAAAAACCGTTTAATATGCTTTACAAGAGAGTTGTCGCTGTACCTCCACCTCATGTTGGTTGAAGTGGAGATCTTGCCAAACATTGGTTCCCGTGGGATTTGAATGTGGCATGGGTGGAGAAACCCTTGAATCAAAGTCGAAATGATGAAAATCAAGAAATGTGAGCAATTTACTTTTATTTAGTTAAACACATCAGATCGCGATATGCAGATCAACGAAGGAGTGAGAATCAATTTGTATTTATCTGAAGGGGTTACAAGCCTTTGGACTTGACAATCCGAAATCTAATACCAAAAATACGACAATGTAGCTATCGCACAAATCACTGTACCAATATCGCTCACAATATTTTTGTATCTATCTTATCGTTTATCTTGCTGACCTTTGAATATTTTATTCGGCAGTTACGTTCGTTTGTATTGAGGAGTTGTTCTAGCTCAAGTGCCAATTTGGCCGAAAGGAAGAAAACCAGAGTTAGAGTGGGTAGACCTCGCAGGTAACCTATTATACAAATTACAAAAAAAATCAACTTTAATATTGATAGTTAAATGCAAATTTCAGTGAATATTTTAGTAGAGTAATTTTAGTTTTGTTGCATGGTTTTAAATATTTGTACGATAATACTTCAGAAGCGAAAATGCAAAATCCTTGCCTTTATATAAAAACAATCAATTTCAAATTGAACGAATCTTTTCCAAGAGCAAAGATAAATAATAAATCAACATCAAACCATAGTAAATGTACTAATCAAGAATATATTGAATTTATGTAAATTTATTTTGTGTGTGATGGATGCTTCTCCCGTAAATCAAAACAATATGCTAATTTTGCTAGTTATCCTTATCGACATTATCCCTTAGTTATCTTTCGATTTTAAGTTAGATATTTTCTGGGGCAGACATTTTCAAGTTAAATTAGATTTATATGGAATTCATAGATTCCTATTCATTACAAAATAGAACTACGACTGATTAAAGAAATCGAATTAAAAGGTTTTTATACTCTCTTTATATATTTCCTTTCTTTAGAATGTGCAATACAAGAATTTATAAATACATAGATATATATTTTTATTTTGTCTTTTTTACCCTTTCTCTTACCTTAGGTTGCAAATTTGAATTATGTTCGGAGGACTTAATAAATTTTTCACATGTTAGACGGCATGATTAATATACGAGACATAAAATCGATCTGTGTATCGCGTATCGTACTAAAATATTAGAACACTGAGTTTCATTGAGATTAATGTGCAAAAGATTTCAGTATTTTATACGGCCATCTTTTGATCGATGAGTAAATAAAAATAGTATCATGCTAATTATGTTAGAAGAAAATTTACTTGAAAGCATTTTCCTCTGAAAAAAAGAACCTTTTGTCAAAATTTAAAAACGAGCGAAACTGTGTAATAGATTGTTTAAATAATGTAATATTAGAGTTTTGGTCACGGTTTTTTTATTTTATCTATTTATTTATTTGGTTTACAATTCATTAAAATACATTTATCACTCCTTTTTGTGATAATATAACACAGCAAGATTTCGAACAGTAAAGTTAATTGTCTATTTTAAAAATCCGCTTTATTCAATTAGTATGAGAAAGAGTTCTTTAAACAAATTGTAGAAATATATGATTTAAAAAAATAAATTTTGATATTCAGAAGGATAAAATTTAATAAATTTTTAAATATTATAAAATATCTCTCAAACTAACTTTCCTGAACATCACTAGAAAAAACTGCTTAAATTTTTAGTGTGTTATTATACTAACATTTAAATTACATTTTTTAAAAAAAATCCAATTTATTGGTATATATACTTTAAAAAATCCTCGCCTTTCATATAATTTTGAACATGTATAAAAAATTCAATAATTAATGCTCAATTTACAACCAGTTAACACAAGCATCAGAGTCTTATTATAATTAATCTATTGTAGATATTTTATTATTTATCAAGACATTTAATAAACAAATAATTGCTATATTTCAGAGTTAACTATGTGTTCCAAATGGACTAAACGTTTATTGTTATGTGTTTCAATTCTGGGACCTTTTAGCCTAAGAGTAATACAAAAATATTTGTAGAAAAATGTGATAGTTGTGAAAAAACTTTATAGCTCTTTCGGTATTATACAATGCGTGTGTGATCTCTAATTATTTTTGAATCCGAAATTTTCTTTTAGTTGTATATGTTTTTAACAAATTTTTAGCAGAGAAAAAATATTCTTTCATCCTTATTCAGTGGCTCAAATGTATTCAAAGCGCACTCTTACTTTTTTTGCAAAAAAAATTGTAAAAAGGAGATTCATTTATCCCTAAAATGTAATTTTGCAGTAATGATAAATATTCAACGTAGACAGAATATGCATTCTTAAGCCTACATTTAGTCCTAGAACACATATGTAGTAAACCGAGACAATGGTAATCAAATAATTGTCCAATTCATCCATTTTAAAATGGATAATTTGTTTTATATCATGATTTAGATATTAATTAATGTTTTCGAATTTCTCACCACATTTTCATGCATATACTTTAAGATATATGGCAGATTTGAAGCAGAATCTATCATTTAATGCTATAGAAAGTCACTCTATGGAATAGGTGACCATACTATCTGAATGTTGTAATAAAACCTAATTATAAGTATCATGAAAATTTTTTAAAGATATATATTTTATTCAGTGAATGGTTACACATACTGAACCTTTCAAATATCCTTTAAAAAAACTAAGAAAAAATCATTTAAGATATCCATAGGCATTCTATAAGCTCTATGGATACGTTAAATGTTGCAAATTTATTTTCAAAGTGCAACAGCCCTATTCATAATCTCCAGACAAAAAAAAATATAATAACTTTATTCAATGTGAATGAAGCCTTCTATAAAATTATTTCTAAAGAGATGCAAAATGTATCGCTTCTTCTAAGAGTGCTAAATACTCATATATATGGAGATGAGAGAAAATTAACAAACATAAGTAAAAAATTGTTTTACCGGCGGAAATGTTTGCAGGAAATAAATTTTTACTTCTTGCTCTCTAGGGAAATTCTTATCAAGTATAAACTGAATATATGACGCACTTTTACGTTTCGATTAAGCTGCAGTAATATAATTTATCTTTTAAGTCAATAAGATTTTTTTTATGTTTTAATTAGGCTTCCATATTTTAATGCTCTTGTTATTATCAATATTTTTATTAGTTGGCTCTGGTATTTGCGTAAGAATAAAATTAATCTGCTTTTATTTTAAATTAGAAAAATTCAATATATTGCACAAACAATGTCTAGACTTAAGCTTAATTTATATATACGTACATTTGAAGAATTCTTACCCCTACGTTTTTTAAGTGTACAAACAAATAACATATATCAGTATGTATGTATTTATTGGGCATTTAAAAAAAATACGTTGAGTAATTTGAAATTGTATTATTTGGCAATTTTCATCAATCTGGACTGGAAAAAAAATGATTTTATTCTAATATGATGTACTACATAGAGGATTTTTATTAAAGCAATGCAAAATGCAACAAATGATGCGGAATATTTTAATACAGTGTACAAGTATATATAAACATATTTATGTACGCACATCTCTCTTTCTCTGTCTATCTCTCTCTAACTCTCTCTAACTCTTTCCCTAAATATCTCTCTCTCAAACTCTCTCGTAATCTTTCTCTTAACTCTAACTTTCGCATCTCTCTCTCTAACTCACCCGCACTCTTACTCTCTGTTCATCACCCCTCTATCTCTCTCTCTAACTCTCTCCATCAGTCTCTATCACTCTCACTCTCTCTCCACTATTTCTCTATCTCTCTCCCGCACGCTTTCTTTCTCTCTCTCTCTCTCTCCTGCACTCTTTCTTTCTTTCTCTCTATAACTCACACTCTTTCTCTTAACTGTATCTCATACTCTCTCTCACACACACTTTCTCACACACTCTCTCTCTCACACACTCTCTTATACTCCCTCTTTCACACTCTCTCTTACATTCTCTCTCTACCTCCCAATCTCTGTATCTCTCTCACTCTCTCCTTCTTTCTCTCGATATAAATGTATGCAAACACACGTACGCATGCACGCACATACACAAACGAATACACACATGCATGCACATATACATATATTTTAATTCTAAAAATAATGCTTTTTTATCTACTTAATTATAATTTAGTGACTGGAAGCTGTATAAGCTTCATAGCGTGTCTTTGCTATTTATGATATATCATTATCATTATAAAATTACTATTCTACTTGATTTGGTTGACTTCTTATCAATTTCTCTTGATCTGTTTTACTGTTGTAGACTGAGGTCTATTTACTTCTCGGTTATCTAACAGGCTATTTTGTTTATATATTTTTATGTCTTTTTCATTACGAACTTTTACAACAGTTTTATTTTTCTGTGATGACTGTGAATGATTTATGAAAAGGAGACACACATATAGTGAATGTTATGATTTATAATTTAACTTAAATATTATTAATTCTTCTCGTGTGTGTGTTTTGTTTCTATACCTTATACAATTAGAACTTCTAGAAAATTACTTTTTCAAGAAAAAAAATTCAGAAAGATAATTTTAATTTTGAGAAGATAGACATGCACAAAGTTAACTTATCTTTTATAATATTTACCGAAGCAAAAAAATTATACTCGTAATAATGAAAAACGTATCAAACTGACACTTTTCATGATATTCCTCTTTGTTAAAATAAATTCAATGATTAAGTGGTAAAACTTGTCCTTTGATAAGTAATGCTCAACGTGATGCTAATTCTCCAAATATTTATGTTCCGTAAAACATTTAATTTCATTTACACGATGAATTATAAAATTTATAGCTATAAATACATACACATTGCTCAAAATTTCCTAAAAACACTTAAAGAAAAACATAACTTTTTTATCAAATACGATTGAAAATTTTCAAATATCTCTAAGAGATAAAGCGCTTATAAGTACAAAATACCTAATGACATAAACTAAAGAAGGAGTGAGTATAAGGCTTTTTAAATTCAATAATTTTGTGAATTTAAAAAATTTAGACTAACTTTTTTATTAAACAATACAATCAAATATGTATTACGATATTTCAATGTTTTTAGAGGAAACTTTTTGTTAATGTTTCCCTTTTATTACACAGTAAATATTGTATTTATAATTTTTATTAATGAGAATCAAGTGGGAAGTTCATAAATATATCTATCAAAAAATACATCGTTCTTATTTAACTCTAAGTGTATGTATACATAAAATGTATGTATATCATTCCCTCTAACACAGTCTTTTTCTTTTATGATCGTTTTCAAAATCATTAGAATGTAAAATCTAGCAATAAGTAACATAAAATAATTATATTATATAAAGTAATAACTTATAAAACCAATGCTAAGTATTTTAATATTGAAGTTTAGCAGAGTTTATCTTACTATTGAACTTCAACTTAAATGAATCGATAAGAAAATTCTCTTAAAACTTGTATGCATGATTATTAACTATAATTGTAGAAAAATGTAGTTTTGTAGATGATTATGAAGAACTTTTTTCTATCTGGATATTTATGTAAGTTAATGTAAAAAAAAATATCGTACTAATGATGAAATAATGCGTAAAAAATTACTCATTATAATTTATTTTCAGTCCTTTCTTAAAAAAGTGTTAGTTTGGTAGTCTCTTCTCAGTATTTAAATTTTCTCTTATTCTGTTAGAAAAGGGATCTAAAAGGAAAAAATAAATATTTAATTCCTAAAAAATGTTTTTTTAAAAAAAAAATCAACACATTTAAATAAACAATACAAACAATCCAAAAACTGGATCCATAAACATTCATTGCCGTATTAACACAAAATTTCTTTCAGAATCCTTTTAATACCACTTTACTTCTACCGAATGCATTATCAAACATCCGTTACATAGGAAACACTTTAAATATAATAAAAATACCATTTTTGAACAAAGGAATCCTTTAATGTAGATGCATCTTACATCCTTTTATATTCATTCTCTCATTAGTCACCCAATATATTTTCTAGGTGATTTCTTTTCACTCCTCATAGCATAACCAGATTTTCTGAAGAGATAACGCTTACAAAAACCAGATGGGACCACTATCATTCTGTCAGAAAAAATGTTATCGATAAGATAGAACAAAGGAAAAAGCTAGCAATCAATATATTTCCAGTTTTTTCCACTTAGAGGTGGGGTCTTTTATTTAAAAAAGTTAAAAAGAACCTTCCCATGCTTTTTTCATTCACTGTCATAACGATACATTTGACTCAAAGACTACTTTTATACCTCAAAATAACTCAACTTATAATCTAAATTTTTAAAAAAAACATATAATTTGAAACTACAATTTTTGAAAAACATCGTTTTCATTTGAAAATTATCAATAATAAATTTTTTTATTTACATTAATAAAAAGGATTAAATGATTTTCACATGTTAACATTTTGTGTTTAATTTATGTGCAAAGGTTTTCAACCCACATATCAGTCAATGAAATGTTTAATTAAATTTAAGTAATTATAGTGCAATTCAATCTTTTACTCCCTAGAAAATCATCAAGACGCTAAATTGTAACTTCAGTTAACTGAAATTATAATATAATTCAATAAACGAGGAGACATCTTTGATATGATTTAATTATTCTGAAAAATCATTGAAATAAAAGCTAAGTAGTAGAACTCAACAGATTTTGTCGAAACCCATTGTTTTAACTCGCTGATGACATCCTTTTTGTTGTCAAAGTTAAAATTCCAAAATATTTTTAAAATTTTGAATATTCATTTGGAGACAAAATTGGAGCAATAAGGGTGTAATCTGAGAAAAAATTCAAACTATGTCTATGACTATCACATCACTATGACTCCCAACCACTCGTCGAGGTGAGTGAACAGGTGCATTGTTGGGAAGAAGATGATCAAATAATTGCATCACCACACCGTTTCTTCATAAGAGCGTCACATAATTTGTTCAGCAAGCTTAGTAAAGGATAATAGAGAAGTTCTGACCCTTTTTTTTGCATGTAATAAATTAAGAGGATTCCTCGACAGTCCTCCCCCTCAAAAAAGACAGTATGACCTTTCCTGCAGTCTTCTATGCATTAGCCTTCTTCGGGGTATATAAATTGATCTGTCACTTTGACACTGAGAGTACAATCCTTGGCATTCCTTTCACACAATAGCGGACCATCCCCTAACAAATGCGTAGCACGGCCACGTGTTGGAAGAAACGAAACAATGGACAGCCGTAAAAACAGGTGTGTCTCAAATATAGTTCGCTTTGAAGTGAAGGCCCAACGGCGTAACTTTTCACATCAGGGCATAAGAGAAGAAAACAGAGGTAACAATCACTCAGCCTTTTTAGAGACAACGCTGCACTGGGTACTAGAATCGTTCAAATGAAGGAACTTAATCACACTAAGAGCCTCTATCTTCTCCATACTGTGGGTTACTTCAATCTATGTCTTCCTAAGCCAAAACAGCCTGGTAGCTTTGGCAGCCTTATACTGGCCTCTGGCAGCTTTATAGTGGCCTCTGGCAGCTTTATAGTGGTCTCTGGCAGCTTTATAGTGGTCTCTGGCAGCTTTATAGTGGTCTCTGGCAGCTTTATAGTGGTCTCTGGCAGCCTTATAAAGGTCTCTGGCAGCTTTATAGTGTGGGACGTTAATATCTCTTATTCACTCTTGAAACCAAAACTATATTGATATAATTTACAAAATTATGTATATAATGATCCATTAATCTGCCGAATAACTTTTATCTTTGTAATTTCTTAGTTATGATTAAAATCTTACGATACCCTTGTCTTCAAGCGAAAATGATGAAAAACTTTTTGGAAAAATTTTTTCTGTTTAAAGCATTGTATTTAAAACTACATGTTTAAAAAAAGGATGACTTATCTTAAATTAAGATAGGATATCCCTTAGATACCTTAGATGTATGTTAACTTTATATCCTCAGTTAAAAAATTCATCGTGTACTTTAAAAGAATAAATCAAACTCCAAAAACTAAAAGTAAAATTCTTGTGAGGCTCAATTTTCATTGTAACAAAAAGTTCTTTTTCAATCTTAGTCAACTGATTTTTATAAATAGAGATAAGAATAATTTCCCTTCACAGAACTATTTTAAGAACGCTTTGTAACATGTTACGGTCAACATTTTCACACAAGGGAAATGTGTAATGTATTATTTTCTCTTTCGAAATTCAATATAAAAAGACAGATGCTTAGAAACAAGGCATCTCATGAGACATGCTTTAATGAGAAAAGTAAATTACAGGAAATAAACAATAAAGTAAAGAAATTCTTGCTGAGTTTGTGTCTTTCCGCTAAAAAATATCGTGTCATTGTAATTGTCTCTAAATAATCGCGTATAGAATCTTTCTTTTTATTTATCTTAAGTTTTATTTCCCTTGCAGTTTTTTGTTTTTGTTTTGAAGAACAGGAAAATGTTTTTTAATTGTCATTTATGCGCTAGGTACCACGCGAGAGACGTTTTACCGTATTTGACTTATTTTTAAAGCACTCTGGATTTTATAAATCTAAAATAAAGTTTCATGTTGAAAATTGAATTTTTTTTTTGTTATTAGAAATTTTCAATCGATTAAACATACTATACAAATATATTTAAAAATTTAAATTTTCCAGAAAAAGTGCTTAATTAATAGGCCATTAAATTACGAGATACGATTCAAAAGTTCCCGGACTGAGTCTATAACTTGAAAAAAATTACCAATTTAATTGCTGAAACACCTCCTTCTTTGAAATAAGACCTTTGAGCAACAACACGTTTTTGCCATCGCTTGTGGATGTCATCGAACCATTTCTGGAATCCATTTTAGCTATGTCCTTTAATTCAGCCTGCGATGCACTTTTAATTTCTTCTGCAGATTGGAATCGACAAACCTGAAAGCGACGTGAATGTTCTTGAAATATCCTGAAGGCGCAGGGGGCGAAATCAGGGAAGTAAGGAGGATTTGGCAAAACAGTTGTTTTCGTTTTCTTCCCGTCGTTGTTTGAAGCCTGTTCTTAAGTATAGCCGCAGAAACCTTTTCAATGTTTTCAACGATGTGGGAAGCCTGCGGACGTTCAGAGCCTTTGTCGTCTTCTACACTTTCCCTGCCTTCCCTGAAATGCCGATGCCTTTCAAAAGCTTGCGTTCGCGATAATGTATCACTGCTGTACGTATGTTTCAATATCTCCGTAGCACTCTACAAAATATAATTTATACAAAATTTTATGTTCCTTCTCTGATCTACAAATGTCATTTGATTCAACCGTTTGTTACTAAATGCATCCGCTTACAAAATACAATGCCGCGGTGAGCCACCGACCCCTTGATTTAGGACAAATCACTTTTAGAAAATAGAAGAACGCAATAAAACACAGAAACTTTATGGTAGTAAGTCTACAGCAAAAATTTTTTACGTTACAGGTTCATTCCGGAAATTTTTGAATCCTACCTCAAGAGTAATGCCCTTACATTATAAGAAGGTCGTATTCTAGCTTGAATAAAATCGTGTGAACTGATTAATGATTACTACGGATCACAATACAGTTTATTTCTCTAAAAAGGTTTTAATCTCTATTTTTAGTTAAGTTTAATTCATGTATTTTTGTCCATCTTTAAATGTGTTGCATTAACATTATGTGATATGTTATTGATTATTACTACACTAAAAAGTTTTTCAAACAAACAAATTTTTTGCATTATAATTCGCGCATGACTCGATCACTACATTTTTTTATATAAAAGCACCATCACACACACACATAGTCGGTTTTTATACCAATCGAATTTTATGTATTGCACAAATGTTTCCAATGAATTAGAGTTTATTTTTCAAATATTCTGCTTAATTATCTATATTTGCAATTACAAAATTATTTTTTCATTACAGAAATTGTGTTATAATTGTAATCGTCTCTTCGGTGTCCTAAATGTAAATAAGTAACATGCGTTAAAATGTTATGTAATTATGACTTGGAGTAATATAAAGCAGGATTTATATTATTTGTTATTTGTTTATATTATTTCAGAAATTTTAAACGGGGGAGGTAAATTTAAAATAAAGTAAATATTGTACATCATTTTCACAGTATAACACTAAATATCTTAACTCCCAGACATCCATACTCTATTGGTCAGTGTTAGAAAGTATTTCAGAATTACATTTAGGTATTGCCGAGTTTTGACAATCATATCCAACAAATGTATTGCTATGCACAACAAGGTATTGCTGAGTTTTGACAATCATATGTTTTAAACCATAGGAATCTTTTCATCCTAGATAGATCCAAAACATTTCTTCTCTCTCTCTCTCTTTTTCTTTTTTTTTTGTATCTACAAAACAGTGTGTTTCGCAATTTCGGAAAATAAAAATCAAATATTTACAGGAAATGACCCAAGAGATAAGAGGGAGATAAATTATAAGATTAAAATATGAATATATTGTAGTAATTCCAACAAAATTGTTGTAATGAAATATAAAAGATGAAATTTCGAAATTATAGGAGAAAGATTGCACGGAGACATTTTTCAGTATAATATCTGTAATTGCAAATGCGGTCACTATACACAATTATATAATCATGAGCATTTGCAAGTGTTTTATTTTACAATTTAGGATGACGTTCTTCAGGAAAAGTATGTGTGTGAGTATTGGTAAGGTCAATCAACACTATTAAATAAAGTACTGAAATTATAGTAGAACTTCGTCTCATCACATTTTACGTAAGTTCTGTTTATTCAAATGTAGGGATATTGCAATGTTCTCGGTAGAATATAGTTCTTCGAAAATCACATCAAGTTACTGCTAGGGTAAGTTTGAAATAGATTTTTTTTTCAATTAGAATTATTTTGATATACAAGGTCTATTCAAAAAGTATCCGACCTTTGGCCAGTAAAAATATCTTAGTTACTTTGCGGTTTTAGGATCCTCTCTCTCTAGTCAAATTCAAGGTAGCCACTTGCGTCTTCACACACTTACCCAGCATTCCTTCCACTGACGTAAGCACTTCTAGAAGTCTTCTTTTGGAATGGTGCTAAACTCCGTCGTCGCATTCTGCTTTATCTCGTCTCTACTCTGAAAACGGGATCCTTTCAATGGCATTTTCATTTTTAGGAACAGCCAGAAGTAGCAAGAGGTCAGGTTCAGCTTTGATAGTTTTCAGTAGAGCCTGTGTAAATGCACGATGGAGTTCTTTCTCCACCGACAGAAACTTGAGAAAATTCGGAGCCACGCTGCACATGACCACACTAAACTGCATGCGGAGAAAATGTACTAATATTTTAACTTATTTAGCAGTCTCTCGTACGGTTAAACCAGCAGTTCTCAAAATGTGGAGCGCGCCCACCTAGAAAGGGATGGTATTTCTACGAGGGATGGTATTTCTACGGATGGTATTTCTATAATACACTTTTAAATGTTTTAGTACTGTACAATGTATTTTATAATTAGTTTAACAATACTAAATTAAAAAAAAGTTTGACAATTATCAGTGACCCCATGGGCTTGCATTAACACTTATCTTGATAATGTGTATGGTTAAGAGATAATCCCTTAACTGCCGTTTAAAAGTAACGTGATTCGCTCCCCAATGCCACTATTTTCCAAGTAGACGTTTTTGGAGGCGGAAGGGTAGCAAATCCTCTGAAATAAATAATTCCTTCGTAAGCAGAGTCAAGGTAATTTTATTGGATTCCAAAGCCTTCGGGATAATTTTAGGAATAGCATTGCACAAAAAATGTGCTTTGGAAAGTTGGAAAGACACATATATATATATATATACAATAGGATTTCAAAGTCAGCATTTTAGTGGTTTTGCTGTGAAGATTCTGTTTTAACACTCTTCACACAGTTTATTTTTTAAACACCCTTCTTAAAATTCCTATAATATGAAAAATTTCTACATTTTTAGCAACCAAACCAAATTTCTACATTTTGACAACCAACCAATTTTCTACATTTGTGACAACCAACCAAGTTATAGCCTACCAAATTTGAATGTCATCTTTCTTGGCGTCTTCCTTACAAGCTGGTATAAAGGATGCGTTTAAGTGCAATTTAGATTTTTATCACAACATATAAAAGCTTTCCATCGGTTTCAAGAGTGTTGGATCTCCTAGAATAAGCTCTGTGAGCAGAAGTTTTAAAATCTTTTTGGAAGAATCCTTTTACTGGGTAATTCTTTTGATATTTTTCTGCTTAAACATTTTGGGAAATTTTTTGCTTAATAGTAGTCGGTGGTTCTTTCATATTTCTATGAGATTTTTTATACTTTGGATTTTTTATACTTTGGATTTTTTATACTTAGAATTTTTATACTTTAAATTTCTATTTATTTTATTTTGGTCTTTCCTACCGAGTTGCAAAGGGGGAAGGTTGGCGCCTTCAAACTAGTTTAACTCCACTTATTCGGTCCTAAGTCCGAAATTGCATTTTGACTCTTATTTGTATTTCATTAGATTTGATCTTAATTTTTTTTCCCCTGTTATGTTTATATTTTATATAAAAATTTTTTCCCCCATATATATATAAATGTAATAAATCCCAGTAATATAATCCTTTTAAATAACTTTTAACTATCTTTGGTCCATACCTTCAGGACCGAACTTCAATTAATAAATTAGCCAGCGCCTAACGAGAATATTTTAAACTACATCTAGCTACCCACTCAGATCATGTGATTTGAGCAGCCTATAAATAGCGAGATTCCTGGGGACCGTTCTTTTTTCGCTTCTGTATTTTGTCTGCGTAAACATGTAGCCGGCTGCATTGTGTTTGTGTGTGTATATATATATTGTGTCGTCCCTGTAATGTCTTATGTGTTCAAGATGGATAATAAACAAGTTTATTCAATCACCGTACTGCCTTATCAATCTCATATAAAGAATCCATTCCAACAACATCATCGTATTACATATATATATATGGGAGACAACAAGGGTCTAAAGCTTTTTTCTTTCTTCTGATTTATTCAAAACTTAACAACAATTAATTAAAGAAAAGTAGCTAATTTCTAACAGATAGATTTCCATGATGTGACCACGGGAACGCCTGCTCGCGGACCTCAGTCTCTTTACTCTCTTATCATACCACAGTTCACAATGGTAACACACGTAGTTCAACGATGTTTATGGAATTCAGGTGAAGCACACACACACACATGTGGGTGACTTCGCGTCACACCACTTCTAGCATAGGATAGCTGGTCCCTTCTCGGCCAGTACCCGGTTGTTGCCTTTCTTAGCAGCGTTGGTTCTCAGACCTCCTGGTCGAGACCTCTCGCTCGCTCATCTCTCTCTCCTAGCAATAGTTTAGGTTTTTGTTTGGATCAGCTGCGCCTGCGCGCGAAGACTGCCTGCTTTTCTTTCTTTGAGAGATTCAATCTAATGACGACTCTACAACCACCGATTCCATATATATATATATGTATATGCGTCCAGAAAATTAATGTTTTGGCGAGACGTTTATATACGCCTGTGTCACTTAAGAGGTTAAAGTCGTATTGTGTAGCTTTAGCGTCAAATAATAGTATTATTGAATTCAATACACTGTTATTGTATGGAAGGAAGTACGATGAAAATTATGATTGAATATTGAAAGATTGAGAAGCACTGGGTTAAACTACGATCTCTCATTATCAGATTTTCCAACTTTTCAACAACAGCTGCATTTCGAGCGGTTTATGGCCTCCCAGAACATTAGTCACTCTATGGTCCTGCGACCACTTTTGAATCAGTTAAACCCTTCTTTAATTTGTGTGACCCCCCCACAACATCATCTCCAAACGCTTGCTGAATCTTACAAATTGTCTCACTAAGAAAATCACCAAGATTTTGACAAAAACATTCATTGCAATACTTCTACTCAAAGTGTTCAGTCATCTTTAAAGAAATAGAAATCCGACGAATACGAATAACAGCACCTCACTCGACGGCCAGCAGGAAATGACTGGTACACTGGAACGAAAAAAAAAAAAAGTAAGCTTACGCATTAAGCTGTCACCTCCCTCTTTTTACAATGGCGCTGCTTCAGAATCACTACTTTGCGTGGGAAAATTCAAGGTCAGATCATTTTTCAATAAACCTTGTTTCTCATTTTATTCTTTAGTGTTTGAAAAAAAACGTGGTTTAAAATGTTCTAAAAGTATAAACTCATATTTACAAAAACTTAAAAGTTAAGATTAATGCTTTTTTCAAATTTTTATTATGTTCTTGTAATTTAATAAACAATATATTCACTCTATAAGTGTTCAATTTGTATTACTTACAACAAAAGTAAGATATTGGTAAAAATAAATTTCCCCCAGGTAGTAATTTTTTGTACATTTAAAACTATATATACTCAAACAAGATTTCTTATTATCTATCGTTCCTTTTTTTTGTTGCTCGTAAGCATCCAATAATGAAAGCCTTCCTTTGGCAGAATTTATCAGTTTATATAATATAATATTAAAAATGCTTTCCTTCATTTAAAAAATACTTTAACCCATTTTCACAACATTAAAAATACTTTCAAAATTGTTAAAAAAGTTTCCGGATAATTTCATAAATTGATCAAAATCTTTAGAAAACTTTTTGCTGTCCTTCAGAAAAAGCAATATACCCTTAAGAGTTTTACAACCAAGGATATCTTATTATTTTTCGAAAGTAAGAAGAAACTTTTAAGCATATGTCTGAAGTAATTTTAAGAACATTAGTTTTTTACTGTTTTATGTACGGTAAATTTCTTCTACCAAATTATAAACTGTTTTGCAAGACATATATAAATTTATTTTTGAATTTAATCATCCATAAAAGTATTGATGATATATAAACGAACAACAATAAAGATTGACGCTAGAGGATTAATGTCTAGACTAATTTATCATGCTTATGTTAAAGCATTCAATCTTTAGAAAATGAAAATAAACAAAATGGAGTATATTTCAGTCACCTATTAAATTTTTTAATAAAAAAAATTTCCATCATACAAGTTTTTATAGAATATTTTCTTACGGATTAAGATATCCAACTACTTGCAACAACTTTTTATTTAAAAAAAAATAGAGACATGGGGTTTTTTATTGTTTTTAAATTTGTTTAGTTCATTTTAAGCAAAATATGCTAAAGTTAAGAAGAGAAAAAGGAATTATTATTACTAAAATGGGAAAAAATGGGTAAAAATTAACAAGCAATAACATGAAAGCGACCCATTCTGTGTCAGAAGTTTATAAACAAATTTTCACGTTTTCAATTCTGATGTGTTACTATGTTATTCATTTTTAAATGACCTTCAGGATAAGAGATATTTTAATTTTTACAAAATCTAGAGCACTTTATCTCAGTTATTATATGAAATTGCTTAAAAAACAGTGCTTATAATAAAATAAGGACTGTGAAGAGAGAGAAATTCTCTTCGCGATTATGATGAGGAAAAAACAAATAATGAAAAGTATAACAGCAAGTATGATTTATCCACTGTAATTGATCCAGATTCAGAAAGAGGATACACTGTTGAAAATAAATTTTTTATATGTAGAGACACAAAAACATTTGAGAAGAACGTAATTTTAAAGGAGGCAACTGGTACACACATCTTTCACTTTCAGATGAGCTTTTGAAGAAAAAAAAACTATTGCTGGAACAAAATAAGAGAAAATAAAAAAAAAATTCCAAAAACTTTAAATTTAAAGAATAAAGAAGTTTACTCCTATATGTTTAGTTTTAAAAAGATACAGATTTAAAAAAAACTAAGATACAGTGAAAACATCGCCCTCACTCACGACTCGATTAAAGGAGTGTATAAATAATGCAATGAATGCCTTTTTGGACAGAACAGAAAAACTAAATTTTAGGTGTGAAAAATGTAACAAACATGTTGTACTTCCTATTTTTCTTCCTTTTTAACCTTTGTATACATATTTTACGGTAAAAACACAATGTAAACACCCTTGGGTATGACACACCCTGCGCGAAAACTTTAGGGTTTCACACGAGTGATGCCGGTTTAATATTTTATTTCCGTACATGTTGCATACGTATAAGCAGTAATAGTGCTGATGCTCAAGGTTTGTACTTAATGCTTGGAAACGCATATTAAATATAAGCAGCATTAATCACCACACCAGCTAAGCATTTCAAATGGGGTGTTTGTGACCATTTATTTTGCCCCCCCCCAATTTCATTGAATTATTATATAAATAAAGAATATAATTTTAAAAATTCCAAAATTTCAATATTTGGAAACATATGTTTAAATTGCAGTATTTACTTCCATAAATTGTGATTAAGCTTATAGTTTTTATATAATTTTTAGACATTTCCATAAACTCAAACATCCCGTTAGTCTTTGTAAAAAGATTTTTTTTTTATCTGAGTAAGTTTTTCTCTTTCTTAATCTTATATTAAATTACTTAAAAATTTCTTTTAAAGCCTTCTTCTAAATTTTGCTATCTGTCTACTGTGAAAGAGTTTAAAATCATGTATTTCAAATAATGTTCCAAAAGGCACAGCTATAAGTAGAAATAAAGCTATTGAAAGAAATAGAGCCTTAGTGCACCATTATATATATATATATATATATATATATATATTAATATTATAATATATATAATATATATATATATATTTAATGTTTTAGTTGTGTGTGTGCAAAACTAAGTAGTGCTTTTAATGTTATAGAAGTACCAAAACGATGAATACGGCATTCACTTGAATTTATTTAACTCAATAAGCAAATTCAGAGCTGTCTGGAAATTTACATGAAAGTGGAAACATTTGTTTTGTTATAAAAAATTTGGTAAACTCAGTTTTAAAATTTGATTACGTAATTGTCTCTTTTTGTCTCTGAAAGGAATTCGTTGAAAAACTTTATTTTAATCCACTTTAAGGAACATTTTCTTTTCTCAATATAAAAACTAAATTTAATCTATATTTGCATTCCAAATACCATCCATTACTTAAAAGTTTCATATGTATTTCAGTAGAAACATGCAAATATTTCGAATTAATAGTAAAAAAAGTACTTAAATTAGTTCATTCCTTAAGGATATGATAAATAGATAGAAGACTCTAAAAGTGTAACTCGAGAATAGAAAGAGATTTCTTAAAGAAAATTACGTGTGAGAAATAGCATAAGGTAGAGGTAGAAAAATTTATTACGTAAAATATGTTCTAAGATACATGTGTAGATGCTAATTTGAAATGTATATAATGATTAAGAATAGTTTTGTATAATACTGTCATTTCTTAACTTAATCAAAATTTCTTCTTTCGGGAAAGAAACCCATAGCTAAAGAAACACACACAATATCTATGCAAATATATTAATCCAAGAATTAAATAAAAAAATGAAATATAGATTAATTGAATATTTTAAGAGTTTTATCTCAAGTATCTGCTCGAATATACCTTACATATTTCCTGAATACTTCAAATGATAATTAAGGTTCCAAAAATGTAATTATTTGTAAAGTTATTTGATATAGTTTATTTGAAGTATTCTTTGTAAATTACAGATATGTTATGTGTTTTAAGCTTTAAATCATTCTTTTTTTCATTGTCATTAATTGCATGTTTAGAATAAAAAGATTAATGATTGTTAATTAAATAAAGTTGTGAATTTCGCTCATTACAAAAATTACCCTCGAGTCGTCTGAATTCATATTCAAATTCTATTAATAAATTTTTGGTGTTTGATGTAAATAATAATATTTGTATTTCGCACTGTAAAAATCATATTTTACCTTTTAATTAAATTATTATGAATGCATAGTTATAGAAACGTATTTATTAATTTATGAGCAGGTTGTACCCAATGGCCTCAAATAATTAACTAATTACATTTAAGCTATATGCTTTACTTCCCATTATACTTCACAGATTATAATAAATATTTATTTCATCCTCTTTTCTATGTCCTTTAATGATCAACAATATTGAAAAAACTATGTGAATCCTTTAGGGATTTAATTAACATTTTAGCTTAAGAAGAACTGATTCCACGTAGAATTCAAGATAGTTCAGCTAATTTCTTTCAAGCATTATAAAAAAAAGAACTTATAAACTAGTATTATTTGGATTAAAAAAGGCTAGATATTATCTGAAGTCGAATTCTTTTACCTTTAGATAAGGAACTGAAATTAGAAAAACGGACGCATTGGGAATACATAGCCCAGGAGAACCATCATCATTACTGCCTCATGTACTTTCAACGAACATATATTTCAATGCCTTTGGTTAAAATCTTTCTTCTTCTTTTTATATCCCTAATAAGTCTGGGAAGTTTTACGAATTGAACCATGAGCATAATGATTTTACACACCTCCGACGTAATTGTTATTGGATCTCACTTGAATCCTAAAACTGAAAGACTTGGTTTAAAAGTTTTGTGAACATTTTCGAAACTAAACAACTGTGTGGAATCTACTGGGGAATTTTTTATAATAAACTGCAGCAGTGTGTAAATGGATTTTTGTTTAATGAGATAGTTAGGCTGAGTACGCAGTTTTATCGAGGATTCGTTGTGTCTTTTTTATTTCTCATTAAATTTCAAATGGAATTAATTAAAGAAATAAAAAATGTATAGTTAAAATTTTTTTTCTAGTAATATACCTTGAATGACTAAATTTTGCACAGGGTTTTTAATTTATTTTTAAACGAAAACAAATGTATTTATTATAAAGCAATTAAATTTATTGGTTTTTTTTTCAGGAATAGCTTAAAGGATTATTTTTGAATTCAAATTATTGTTAATGGCTTCTTGACTTAAGCAAAATATAAATATTTTATAGATTTTTTTAAAAAAAAATTTTTAATAGTGAATTTTTAAAACATTTTTTTTATTTTCCTTCTTGTTTAATTATTATTAAAAATGTATCACTATATTTTAATTAATGTATGCAATTATTAGTTTCAGAGAAAATTTATTTACATTTACAAATGAGGTTAAAACAATGTAATTAAAGATATAATTCAGATAAAAAATACCTAAACCACAAAACAGAATATATATTTACATAAAAATTTAGCTATATAATTAAAATACAGCTTTAGGAATAAACATTTTACGTAAAACGAGTAAACATGAATTTTATTTGAGAGGGAATTATATCTTAGATAAAATGTTTCTCTGATTGTCAGCCACGCTGTGACACTAGTCACACTTTATCCATATGACGTATACAAAAGAGCCTTTTGGACATATTACACCAGCATAGCAAGTGTAATGTGTCCTTAAGACAATCTTGTACAATGCTCACTGTCCATTCACTTAAACAGATGTACACTGTGCATAAGCTCTAATAGGAATGTTGTGCAAATCGCCCCAGCAAGCTTCATACCGTTCCTCCTTTCACCCAATACATTGCATATATTTTAGCATTCCTTACTCTTTAATGTTTCAGTCCATTCTGCCTGCTCATTTCAACCCAATACATTGCATATATTTTAGCATTCCTTACTCTTTAATGTTTCAGTCCATTCTGCCTGCTCATTTCAACCCAATACATTGCATATATTTTAGCATTCCTTACTCTTTAATGTTTCAGTCATTCTGCCTGCTCATTTCAACCCAATACATTGCATATATTTTAGCATTCCTTACTCTTTAATGTTTCAGTCCATTCTGCCTGCTCATTTCAACCCAATACATTGCATATATTTTAGCATTCCTTACTCTTTAATGTTTCAGTCCATTCTGCCTGCTCATTTCACTGATTGTCTTATTTCTCAGCTTTGCCCTTAATTTTGCACACTACTTTACGTGTATCAATAATTCACAAGAATATCAGAAACGTAAAAAAAATGTGGTGCTTGGATATTTTTGTTTATTTTTTAAAATTTCTGCTACGCAAAATATTTTAGAAAAGTATTTAGAAAGTTTTTTATTTGTTTTCATAAAAAAAAAGATGAAGTTAGGTCAAAATATTTTGTATATTGAACTTGTATGCATTTTTTAACATTATTTTAAAGACACAATGAAGATTAATCATTAAAGGTTGTTTTGTTACCTATTCAAAATTTTAAACGAACAGGAAAATAGTTAGAGTAACTTAATTTCAAATAAAAAAAAAGGATGAATATCAATTTATTTTTACTAAATTGAAAATTCATTAATACAAATGTATCATCCACACATGTCTTGAACCTTCATTAATCTTTAAAAAAAACGATATTTTCCACAAATATAAAGATATATCTTTCTTAAAACATCTTCTCAAATATATTTTTAAAATCATGGAAATACATATGCAAAATGTCAAAATTTAAAATATCATTTGTATTATGTATATTTGAGAATTTTAAATGTCCGGATTCATTCTATATGAATTGAGTACGAGATGTGACGCTTAAATAACTGGACTAGTCTTAAAAACAAGCTTTATTGAAAACAATACACAAATATCTTTTAGCCTTTTTCAACATGCTCCCTTTCCCTCACAATATATAAATGCATTGTTTTCCACCGTTCAATATTTTGCCTTTCCCTCTTCTACAGACTGAAAATGTGTCCCCATATAAGCATTTTTCCTTTTAAGAAGCAGGTAGGTGTCGTATGGTGTGAGATATGGGGAGTACGGTGGGTGCTCGAGAACAGTAATGCGTTTGTCTATCAAGAACTGCTTCACAGCGAGCGCAATGTGCACAAAAAAGTTTTCTTTGTGCATACGATTGCATACGAAATCTACGTGTTGTTGCTCTACAGGCCTTTCCTTTTCTTCCACATTCTTTCTCTAAGTTTTCTCAAAACTTCAATGTAGTACTGCTGTTTTACCGCTTGGCCTTGGGCACTCATTCAATTATGATGATGCCATTAATATAAAAAAGCGATGAGCATGACTGATCCTTGATGTCACAGATCGACCAGAACATCAATATCTTCAACAACCTCCCGATCTCCCTTTTCGTGTCATTCAAAAATTTGACCCCAGTGACGTGTAATTACCCAACACAACTCTTTTAACAATTTAAAACAATCAGATTTTTTTCGTTAATTTACCGAGGAATTACAAATTTATGCGCAGCTCGATTTTTAAGTTTATCATGATCGCGGCAGTTCGACACAACAACGTCTCACTCAAACAAGGATGAAAAACAAACTGAACTAGATAGAGGGATGGTGGGGTCTGATGATCCGCCAGCACCGGAAGGATCAAAATCAGCTTTATTCCATTCCCACATTATCACACCAAGCCTAACGACTAGAGCATGCGCAGTACGAGAATTTAATTGTCACACCTTGTAATATGAAAAATTAATAACTTCTGTAAATTAATTTGTAAATATCTGAAGGTTATATTTCCTTTTAACATAAAGAAATATGTATTGTGCTTATTTAAAACAGTTTTCGAAGAGAAGAATGAGCGAAATATACCAGGGATAGCTTTTTGAGGAGAATATTTAATAGTTTCCATTATTTATAATTGTTTTACCAATAAAATATAACTTTTATCGCTTACTAAAATATTTTCAGTACTTTCACAAGATATATAGATATTAGTCTATTAAAATAATCTTTTTTAACATTCATTGAAAAGACTAGGGGAAAGGGATACTAAAAAAGTAAATAATTCTTGTTTTTTAAGCTAATCCGTGCATTAAGAACTTTATTTTTCATTTTGTCTTAAAACGTTTGAAGCAATTTAAATCTCATGATGGCACACAGCTCATTAATGAATGGTGGATAGAAAATATATAAACTACAAATCAACTTTAGATTTAATTTAAATTAAAAAAAACCATTAAAAAGGTTCACGAAATATTACTTAGTGCTTAAGCTCTCTTGAATTCGACGCATGTAAAAAACCATTTATTTACAATTGTGAAAATTCATGGCTTTAAGGCTATTTAGTATTTTAGTTATTTACTTTGATAGAAAAAATTAGTCAGAAAATAAAATAAATTAACAAAAAGAAGACAGAAAGGAATGAGTGTGTTTTGAAAAATATGAACCCATTTCCTAACTGTTTTAATACATATAACCTTTCTGTGGCCTTTCATCCTATATTTAATATATCTGTAATCGTTAAAGATTACCACAGTTAACTACAACTATCCATCACCTGTTTGGGAATTCAAATGCTAGTTTACTGGTCTTAATACGACTGTAATGTTTTTAGCTAATGATAAAATAGGAAAAAATAATTGCGTCTTTATTAAATGAAAAGTGAGATTTAATCATATACTAATTGCTCTTAAATTAGGATATTTAATCATTTGCGCAAAATAACTGTTTTTCTTATGTTTCTCTCTCTGACTCTCTCAGGAATAAGTTCTTACTACTTTAAATAAATGTACGAAATATGAATTTAAAAAAATTCAAAGTAAAATTTACATAAAGTAATATAGATACTTGAGACCAATAAATAATTAGTAAGCTTATAGTTTACTCTGAGGTTTTTATGACTCTATTACATTTCAAAAATATTTAACATATTTTTCGAAGGTTTTTGATGATTTAAAATATAATTATGTTACTTTAATTGCAAATTACCTCAGGGATTGATAGTTGGAAAACTGAAATGCATTTAATTGGAACAACTGGGAGCTAGAAAAAAGTTTTTAACTTATAGCAGAGAACCATTAATTCAAAAAAAGATAATTAATTATTTAATGATTTTTGAAAAATGAATAATGTGTGTGTGATTAGCCCTTTAACTATCTTATTAAAAATATATATAAACAGAACATTCTGTTGAGAATATATATTCTTTTACACGTAGAAGCAATTTTTTAAAGTATTGCACCATTTAAAAATTTGTGTTAATAACATACAATTATATCTCATATCTAATTTTGTTAATTGAATCCAAATGTTCTCTATGAGTATCACTTCCTATAAACTTAATTTTCCTTCTGCTTATAATTATTAATTTTTAAACTGTCTGCTTGTGCGTGTGTGTATGTGTGTGAAAACTGTAAATAATTCAATTAGAGGAATAAAAACCTATACTTTTGAGAGTATCTTTAAAGAATTGTATAAGGTTCGTTGTCGAAATGTCTCCAGCAGTTGTAAGCGTTCGATATAGCGTCTAAATTATCCAGCTTTATTTTTACTTATTTTAACGGTGAGTGGCTTAAAGTGGCCCCCTACGATACCAGAAAGAAAAAGGAATTCCCTTTAGTTCTAAATTTTTTTAACGTTAGTAATTTTTGCAATGGTAATGCATTTTTTATGAAATATTACTTTCTTCTTGACAAAATGTGCATGTGTAATGTTTACAGAAATTTTATAAATGTTTTTAGCAATATTAAGTAATCAATTATTAACTTATATCTAAGATGTTAAGAAAATAACAATTGCTTTTTAAAGAAGAAAATGTTATAATTTATGATGTTAAACACAAAAAGAGAATACATAAATATATTTACATTGTTTATTTCAAGATTATTTGATCTACTTTTATTGGTTTTCAATGTAACTACTTATTTTTTTAAAATTAAATCATATTTGTTCCTCAAGCCGTATAAGATAATGCATATTTCTTTCTTTATAGAAAGTAGGAAAATTTATATTGAAAGAAGTAGAATTTCTTTCTGTTGTTATAAATTGTTTCTAACTAAAATTAAGACTTACTATTTACAACAAAAATTTATGTTTTGATTCTCCACCAATAGGTACTTCAAAACATTCTAAATAAATTATACGAGATAATTTAATGAAGTAAATAAAAATGTAATGGTTTTTAAATTTTGTTCAATTTTTTAAGAAATGAATTATTTTGAAGATTTCCCAATAACTGTATAAAATTTTTTTTTTAGTATTAACGCCTAAAGTAAAATTAAATTGAAAACATTTCCATTTCACAAAATTTCCTATCAATTAATCAATTCCTTTTTTTGGAAAAGGATAAAGTATTGTAATTAAAAAAAACTCAACTTACGTGAGACAACTTATTGTTATTACACTGCTAGCCACACAAAATACAACACCAAGAGGAACCAGAGACATCACAGAGAAATTTATTTATCGGATAACATGTTGCACACAGATCAAACATATAAAATTACAGCCTTTTGTGACGTGTGGATGATGACAAAATAAGTAGTTAGTGTAACCGCCATTGTTGGCTAAAAGCGCTGCTGCCTTACGCCTCGGCGTAGAATAAAAGAAGCTTCCCATCATGGGCAGTGGTGCAACGAAGTGGGTGTGATCGACCCTATCGGTTCGTTGTTTCCTCCTGCATCCAGGATGACAGATACGTATATTGCTGATTGAATTCGTCCAACACGTTGACCGATTTCTCTGTAGAATAATATACAATCCCTATAGGCTACTATTATTCCTCGGACGAATTCAGAAACTTAGTAAAAAGACGCTCGATGTATTCTACGAGGCATAAGTAAACAGCTTACACAAAAAAAACGTACGAAAAAACCATTTTCGTACTTCAAATTGCCAATCTGCTCTCCCTATATATAGCGCTTGCGGATGGCGCCTACGGTCGCACCTGATGAGCATCTGCACTATAATGCTAATAATTTGAAAATTTTATCGCCGCCAACGTATGATGTAAATTTCACATGGTTTGCATTCTTCCTTCAGGGTGTTGAATTTTGTGTGGCCACAACGTCATTATTAAAAAGTAAATAAAGTTTATGATCAGAAATACATAAAAGAACTAAGAAACTTTAAAGATATACAGGAAAATAAATAATGAAAGCAGTTACTAAAAAACTGAAAATATACTTTCAATTTAAAAAAAAAGAGACAAGATTGGTCAAATATACTGAAAATAGCTTCACAGAATGCCAGGTCTTCCCAGTTTTTGAACAAAGTAACAAGAATTTGTGACTTACCCTTTTATATGTTACATAATTCTATAGCCATTAAAGAATCACTATACACTTTGTTACAAAATACTCATATGCGGTGTCTAGTATGCTTACCATCAAAAACCGCAAATTGAAACTTCTGGCTAGAGGAAAATATTCTAAGAATTCCGACAATCTAAGGTTTCAAAAGATAGAGATATCCCAAACTGCTATTCCCTCGGAGAGTAAATAACTTTGAGCGTTAAGGAATTGATCTTATTTTCTTTGTCATTCTGCCACCAGCAATCTAGGTTCCGTTATATTTTCTTTTTGCCTATCTTTTGTCTAAAGATTTGTTTTGAAAAGTTACCCATTCTACCTTTGAAATATTTCCATTCTCTAATTTAAGAAATTCCTTACAAGCTGGTAGCCATGTTGCTTAAAAATTTATTTCATTTACCCGAATTTGTAGGGCTTAAGTGTTACACTTACACCGTAAAAATGCAGGTAAGCAAATTCTCACAGCATGGAGTTGAATCATCTTAAAATAGCTAATATTAAAATGAAAAAATAAACTATTGAAAGTAAAACAGAGAAAAATGTATAAATAAAACTTAAATCTCGCAAATTAAATGCCTTCAGTTTAAATCGATTTTTGGAAATAAAGCCATTTACGAAGGGCAAATTATTTTTTGTCGATGTCAAATAGTGATACGAAAATTTCCTAAAATAATATTTTACTTGATATAACTATTTATTTACTTAAATGTAAATAATAAAATATCATTAACATTTAAGTAAATTCGTATTTAAAAAAAATAAATATTTACTAAAATGTAACAGTTTTTCTTAGATAAAATTTCCGCTTAGGTTTTTGAAATATTCAAAAATTCATGCAGTTCAATGAACTCATTTTTTAAAATATGTTACTACAATTAGCATATAATTTAAAATCCTGCAAATCATAAGAAAAAGGACAAATGTTTCTGAAAATTTACTAAGCAATTGTAATACCGTCGTTTTGATCACGTAAACTTTAAATTTTTTCTCCCTAAACTCTATTTTTCCCTGACTCTTTTAGAGAAAAAGCCGGTATTAAATATTTTTAAGTCACAATATTATTATAAATTTCTTTCTTTCTTCCAGATTGGAACATAAAGCTCTCACGCGCATTTCCTTTAATTAAACTTCGGGATTACTTTCATAGAACTGTCAGATATGCAAATGAGCACTATGAGAAAGTAGAAGCATAGTAAATAGGATGAGGACATAGCGAAGATAAGTGGTGGTTAACGGTATGATAAAGTATAATCATAGCATAAGGGGAAAACTGGGAGGATAACTGCTGATAATAAACGCGACGACATACAGAAAAACTTTCTTGTTTGTAAGACTAATTTCATGGGAGGAGGAGTATTTGTAAAAAAAAGTAGACGAGAAACCGCCTATACATAATCTTTATGGTAAAAATTAAAAATTTTTTAGTCTTTTGAAGTAAATCGAACGCAAAAGCCCCATCCTTGTGTACGCCACTGCATGAAGAGATTAATTTTTATCAAAAGAAATTTATTTTAAACACCACCATATTTTCCATTAATTCGCAATTTTAAGCATCGCAATTTGATTGAAATGAGTGTGCATTTAAATTTGGTAAGCCATAATCGTTAAATAATTTTTAAATGTTTTTCTAATGCATTAAAATACTTATTGCGCATTACAGTCATAAGTGATGTGTTAAAGAATTTTACGTTGGAAAATATCAGAAAAATGAAAGTATTAGTCTCAAAAACCTCCAGGTTTTTTTTATCTCGAAAAAATTTGTACTCGTTTTACAAAGAAAGATAGAGAAAAAATATTTTAAAATCTACAGATCTTAAAAAAAATATGTGCTCTTTTTCTGTTCTTTGCTTTAAAGAAATAAAAAATCGTTTTTTTTTCTTCTCGATATATCAACGGCAATTTATAATGATTATGTAAATGTCATTAAAAATGTCAAAAAAATGTCTCATTTCTCTGCAATTTATAAATGATTATGTACATGTAGAGAAAGAAAGCTTTAAAAATGCAAATAGCATGTGAGTAAAATGAAGTAAAATAAATTTAGTATTATTTGTTTATTTTTTGCAGTAAATGCACACAAAAATATTCTTGAGCGTGGTATTTATGTATAACTTGCTATACATTCAAATGTTTTCAAATTTATGAAACAGATAGGAAATAAACTAAATTTTTCTTTATAGACAATTAGAAATATTAAGTGTTATTTTCTTTGCAAAATTCAAATAACATAAAAATAGAGTAAAAAATATTTTAATATTATAAGAATTCAGTAAATGTTTTCCCTCTAATAAAATTTCCTTCTATTATTATCACTTTGAATTTTTAATACATCAATTTTACTTTGACAGGAAAATGGTAGTGAAAAATAAATTAATATCGACTGATTCCTTCAAGTGAAAAGTCCTCCCTTCCCCCCTAAATAGAATCTGAAAGAAGGTGTAAGGAATGGTTCTTATATTAAATTATAGATTATTGAAAACTGTGTTCACAGTAAAAGCTTTTAACTTTTCTTTTACGTCATCTTTTTAACATAAGCGACATTTAATACGCATTACAATTAAAGATACTAGTTGTGAGAAGCTCTAGCACGGTGAAAAATTTAATAAGTCTGCATCATAGTTCCTTGAAGTTGTTTATAGGAACCTTGAGAGTCCTTGTGACTGCTGAGGGGCTTGTGGCAAAATAAAATTAATTTAGGAATGTGTGAACAAGTTTAAGAGGGTTTGCGAAAAATTCGATATAAAGTAAAATATTTTTGTGACCCACATTTCATTTGTTATGAAACTTTTTTAATTTTTTCAGATTAAAGTATTATACGAGGTGTGACACAAAAAAACGAGACTGGACCAATAAATCATTCTACTTACAGAATCAGTTCTCCGTGACAGTATCACCTTCAAAATAGCTCCCTTCAGTATTCCCACACTACTGCATTCGGTGATGCTATTGCTGATAACAGTTCTGGAACGAGAGTTTTTGGAAGGCCCTTCAGAAGATTTTCCGCTTTTGCCTGAACCTCTTCAACTGAGGTAAAATGGATACCTTTTAAGCAAGATTTAACGGAACTAAAAAGCCAAATGCCAAACCAGGCGGAAAAGGAGGATGCCCAATCACAGTAATCTTTTTGCTGATCAGAAACTGCTTGACAGGTTGGGCCATGTGAGCAGGTGCATTGTCTTGGTGCAACAGTTATTCATCACATTCTTCAATTCTTGCCTTTCTTTCCTATTTTTTTTCACTAAGTCTTTTTAGTAGTCTTCAATGTGGTAGTATTTATTAACATTGATGGGAGTAGGAACCCACTCATATCACGAATTTTGGCAAAGTTTTCACTGTCCTCGGATGGCCAGCAGTTTCATCATTGTCCACAATGGTCCTTTAATCTGAAAACCGCTTATACTATCCAAACACATGTGCACGAGACAAAGTTTCATCTTCACAGGCCTCGGTTAATAATTGAAATGTTTTCGTGGCAGATTTGTTAAACTTCTCAAGAAACTTGATGTTCATTCGACATTTTCTCGTCAGAATGCAGTTGAACGTGTTGTTCAATGGCGCAGTATTTTTTTCGGTTCACTAGAACAAACACTGCAAGATTTTAGTAAAAGCAGATGCCATTACTTTAAGCAAGATGTCATACTTTAAAACGCGTTTTACTCGAAATGTGTTTTTTTTTAAATGCTCAAACGGAGACAGCGATTGCTCAAAAAGTGTTGAAAATAATGAACTGAAACTTTTTGTGCATGTTCTGTATAATAGTAGAAGTGTTTGATCTTCAGGTTTATCAATCACTGTTTTATTACAAAATTTACAGTCTCTTATGTTAATATAATTACTTTTTTTAAACAATCTCATACAGTAACAAAGATAAAGTGTTCTACTTTTTGTAAAAATTAAAATATCTCTTACCCTGAAAGTCATTTTAAAAATGAATAACATAGCGCTACATCAGAATTGAAAAATTGAAAATTTGTTCATAAACTTTTGGTACAAAATGGGCCGCGTTTACGTTATTTTTTGTAAATTTTGCCCAGTTTTTTTTTATTTTAGTAATAATATAATTTCTTTTTATCTTATTAATTTTAGAATTTTTTTGTTAAAATGTACTAAGCAAATCTAAAAGTCACAAAAAAAAAATCCCCATATCTCCATTTTTTTAAAAAAAAAAAAAGTTGTCGCAAGTAGTTGAATACCTTTAGAACATAAAGTATTTTTTAATGATTGATATCTTGTGTATATATTAACTAACTCTTGAAATGCCAAGTTATTTTGATGATTTGGGTGCATAAGTTGTAACATTTTTTATTACAAAAATAAAATATTTAGTACAAAATAAAACATACTTAGTTGTTAAAAATTGATATTTGCAATTACTTGCATATATTTTTTTAGATTTTATAGCAACTCCATATTTGCTTGAAGTCGCTGCCCCACAGCGTGGTAGTCGTAAAGTTCGCCTATAATGGAACATTATTTTCTAAAAAAAATAAAATAAAAATAAATAAAAAGGGATACCTATTAGTAATTTAATGATTCAGTTTTTTTTGTATGGTATAACAGGTAACACACACACACTTTTCCAAGCACAGACCAACTCCATAATTTTTAATACAGAATCATGTGCTTCCGAATCTTTTTTCCATTTGCATCCTTCTTTGAACAACCAACTTAATAGTATCATGTAGGGTGACGTTTTACAGGAGTTGAAAGAATATGGGATATAAACATATCGTTCAGTAAGATGGCAGAGTTATCTACTGTAGATGGTCTAACAGGATTCTTTTTCCCCGAAGCTGTATCATCATATTTATGCAGATTGGTCACCATAGCTAAATTGTAACTCAAATATTAGAGTAGTGGATTGATCCATAAAAGGAGGATCAATTTAATAGAAATCTTCTCATAATTCACGTCTTTTGTAGTTAAATCCCTCATTGCTCTTAATTGGAACATCTCATCTTGCTTGAATACTTGAATTGTGCCTGTTGATAATTAGTGTGTTGAATAAATAGTTGAAAAGTATTATGACGAATCATCCTTCACTTCCTCCGATACCTCTAGCCGGGTCCGAGAGTAGGTTTCCCATGTTGCAAATGTACTACCTCTCAACTACTGTAATTAATATAGGTGTGACGTAAATAACCCAAATATTTACATTGATAAATATCACGCTACCATTATTTTTTTCAAACGTCACACCCTACAAATTAAAAAAATTATACATTTTGAAAATTTAAGAAAATTGCTTCATTTATAAGAAATATTCCGTGTTGTGTTTTATTGTAAAAAATAAAGAGTTTTAAATAAATTTAAATTACTTATTGAACCAGCAAAAAGACTGATAATGTTTCACTTTAATGAAATACTTTCGAAATGTTCAACAATGTATGGATTCTGTAGGCTTTTATAGAAACTCAAGAGAAGATAGGTCTGATTCAAGAAAATATTTGGGAAAGTAAGCCTCAAAAGAACAGATAAACGCAAAAGGGAAGAGAAAAAATCTTGCACATACTTTTTTTCTTTTCAATAAGACATCGCGTTACGTAGTTCCTTTTGGAATTCGTAGCGAATGCTGTCGAGTGCTATTGTTACACGGACTAAACGTAAATCCTTTTTGCTTCTCTGAGAAAGAGAATTCCTTTATATTCTTCGTCTTCAGCTATAGAATTGATGAATAGTGTTAAGTTGCAATTGTTGTCAGAAGAAACTCATTTCATTTCCTGAGAATTTGGTTGGTAAAACAGCATTTCATTTGATGAATTTTGAAAATTAGGAATTGGAGGATTTAAATCCACTGCCAATTCCAGAAAGATTTCCTTCCTCCGCTGTGCTGTGAAAGTGAATCCCTTGGGATAAAGTTCAAAGAGATTTCATTTCTTTTGTTAAAAATAAATTTGTTCCGGCATTCAATATATATAGGAGTAGATTTATCTGTCTCGCTTTCAAAGGTTGATCTATAAGAGAAGAATTCTGAAGCTTCTGAAAGCTCTTTAGGACGGTACTAGAAGAATGTCGTTGAAATAGAATAAAAGAAAATTGTGATTGTGCTTTGCAAATTTCATGGAGTAAATTATTCCGCGGAAAGGCATTTATTCCCATATCACTTTATAAAGATATTTTTAAAAAATATTTTTGAATTGAAGAAGTAAATTTTGGTATTTTCTATTCTTCTTTATTCAACACTAAGCTTTATCCAACCACTTCGCTGAATGTTTCATGACTATATTTTTTTAAAGTTACAGCAGCGTTCCTCAAAATGTGCGGTACGCCCCCCCTCTAGAGGGGCGTGATAACTCTACTAGGGGCGTGAGCAGATTGAAAAATCTAAAACAAAAGATTCGTCAAAAAATTATTAATTTATTGAAAATAAATAAACAAAATACATTCTGATATAATAAAAAATAACATACACATTCACACTGATATAATACACTTATAAATGTATCAGTAATGCACAATGTATATTTTACAATTAATTTAACAATACTACGTTAAGAACAAGTTTAATTATTACCAGTGATCCCATGGGCTTGTCATATATAAAATTATATATAGATTATTTCGATAATTTGTATGGTTTATAATTATTCCCTTTGTGTGTGTGTGTGTGTGCTGCCGAATTAAAGCTATGAGATTCACTCCCCAAGGGCACCGTTTTCCAGGTAGACACGCGTATGTGATGTATGGGGGAGGGGGGGGAGAGAAAGTAAATAAATAAGCAAATCCTCTGAAGTAAGTAAGTCCTTCGCAAACCCTTTAAAGGTTCTTTTATCACATTCGAAAGTCTTCTGAACAATTTTATGGATACCAGTGCACAGAAAAAATCGTGCTTCAAAAAGATGTATATATACGTCCCGGGAAATTAACACTTTGGTTGAGCAAGATGCTTACATACTCCGGTGGCACTTAAGGTTAAAGTCGTATTGTAGCTTTAGAGTCAAAGTATAGTATTATCAATTAAATACATTGTTATTGTATGGAGGGAAGGCGCGATGAAAATTTTGAATATTGGAAGTTTGAGAAGCACCGCATTAACCATTATTTACCCCATAACTAAGCGTAAAATCCACTGTGACTCATTTCTAAAAATTAAAATTAACTCTTATAACCAAACGAAAAGGCAAAAATTCCCCTATACCTCACTTATTCTCCATGTTTGTCCATTAAATATGACATATGTGCACTGGATTTAAGTAAACATTTGCAGGAGTAATCGAAACTTTTGGAAATGCGAGTAGTAAAGGTTTCAGCTAAACATGCCGATTCTACTATGGTATTAAATAGCGATTGTTATACTAGTGAGGTCGTAGTACTTTTATGATGTGATATAAGCTGTCAAGGTAGCGAAAAAAAATATTGTGTTTACATATTAGTGATAAAATGATTTCTCTACCCTATTTCGGGAAGTCCACATTTATCGTTACTTTAAACAGGGTAGTACAACGATAACTAATTTGGGCTAGGAATGCTAAATAGTACTTTGCTCACACAGTAAGAGAAAATTACTAATCTAAAAGTGGGGAATTAGTTTCAAAGAATCATTAGATTAGTAAGAAAATACTTTCAAGTATCTTTTCTACTAATCCTTTTTTACGATCCTAATGATCTCCAATTTGAATTAAAATTCAGAAAAGATTGCTCAATTCGAAAGAAAATGGTATCTGATAATTCTAAAATGTAAAATACAAGAATTTCAAAAACAAGTATCATAGGAGATTAAATTATTAGTAGGTTTCATACTTGACTTATGAATCTTAATTAATTACAAGACTAATAACAAAATGAATGTGACACTATCTCCTATACCAATGCTTCTCACATTTTCAATGTTTGTGACCCAATATTCAATCATAATTTTCATCGCCCCCCCTTTCAAACAACAACAACATAATAATACACTTTGACGTTAAATCTACAATACGATTTTAATCATAAACCGTTAAAATTATCGAGATAAGTATTAAATTTTGCATATGACAATCATTTGTGAATCACTACTAATTATTAAACTTGTTCTTAACTTAGTATTGTGAAATTAATTCTTAAATACATTGTACACTACTGATACATTTATAAGTACAATATATCAGTATAAATGAATATTTTATATATCCTTTTATTATGTCCGAATGTATATTTTGTTTTGGTTCCTTTCAGTAAATTTGTAATTTTTTAAAACTTTTATTTTTGACTTTTCAATATGCTCACGCCCCCCTCGTACAGTAACCAGGCCACCCTGGAGAGGCACCCTACAGTTTGAGAAACTCTGTCCTACACATATTATTAACTAAGGACTTCGTATCTAAATTCTTCATGAAAATAACGAATTGTACCGTACGTGTAACACACATTTTTTAACACAAAAAATAAAATCGAAATTTGCGAGTGCGTGTAATACGCCGCATGAAGAGAATAGGAGCATTAAAAAGTTAGATTTCTATATATTTACAAACACTGTTTATTTTTAAAAAATGGCATATCTAATGAACTTTCATCATTGGATAAAATGAAAAGTTCATTATATTTCTTTTCTTCAGTTAACATCTTCAAACTCATCATCGAA
The DNA here is from genome assembly GCA_019973975.1 of Trichonephila clavata. Classification (NCBI taxonomy): domain Eukaryota; kingdom Metazoa; phylum Arthropoda; class Arachnida; order Araneae; family Nephilidae; genus Trichonephila; species Trichonephila clavata. The sequence continues at coordinate 51,476 of BMAO01001436.1, read as the reverse complement.
TTTTGTTTCTTCTTTCCCACCACCTTTTCTCAGATCCATAAATAAATAACCATGTTCCATTCCCTCTAGATTGTTAGATATACTCCATTTTTAAATGACTTTTGTAGTATGTCAGGTTTAATTTCGCGTTCTGATTTTATCATCCACTCACGCACTGTATTTTGACTGGCAAGACGCATTTGCAAGATCTTTTTGTAAGCTTTTTTTCACTTTCTAACAACTCTTTTTTTGCTCTTTGGGTTTTTGTTCTAGAAATATACCGTTGTTCAAACGCCTAGAATAATACCTAGTATAATTGAATAAATGTATTTAAATTAGCGTCTTATTATTTTGTGCATAAATGCTTTGTGTTTCAAAATTTTTGTAAAAATATTAGGTTAAGTTTCAGCTATTGTCGTAACAAATGTTATCAATATTATGCAAAAATATATTTTGAACTAAAAAAAATTTTTTTTCAGTCATATTTGATTCAAAGAGTGTTTTAATGTAGAACATGCATTGGAAAATAATACACTAAAAAAATTAGAGCTTTATCGGAATTATAAGTTTTTGTTTTATGCCTTTACAAACTTAAAATACGTTAATTCAGACTTTTAATTTTGAAGATATAAGTGTTTTCTAATGCCTAAGACTTTTACTCTGTTCAAAATAGAGCCTTGAAATTTTTCGCATATACTCCCAAACGTATGTTCTATAAAAATCAGTATGGATTTAGGGCTGATATTATTTAAAAATATACTTAAGTTAATATTTTTAAACTTTTCGTTTTAAACTTTTCTAGAAAAAAAACTATTAAAATTCAACAAGGAAATATACTTTTAAATCCATTCTAACTTTTGCTTGCAATAATATACAAAACGTAAATCACTTAAATTGACTAAAAAAATTTCAAAATTGGGCGTTTTACAAAAAATTTGAAACATTTCAAAAATTCTTAATTTTTTAAAATTGTAAAATAATGGCTGGTGAAACTGACTTTTTACTTTCAGAATCAACTTAACAATATAATCTGAATATAAAACAAATTCTTTTTACTGCTAATGTCTCCAAAAAATATTTTTTAAGAATGGTATTGTGTGGCCTTAAAAAAAAGAAACATCGGGAAGTACCCTTCAGATTTCTTCATTAACAAAAGAGTTGCCGTTTTAGGACGAATATACCTAAAAATCAAAAAAATGCAGCTTGAAAGCATAGATACGCGTTATACGAAATTGCGCGTAATACGTTGGAATATACGGTATTTTTCTTTAATTTGAAACGCGCGCGTGCACCTTTTTCTTAACTTAAATTATTCTTTAGCTAAGGAGAGGAAGATAAGTTTTTTCGAGTTTTGTGGTATTCAAAAACATACTCAGAAATTGAATAAAACGAGAATTTAGTGCTCTTAACAAGCACTTTTATTTTAAATTAAAGGAATGTTTATATTTTTATCATGAAACGTGAAGTTTATAAAAAGCGCCTAGTCTAAAGAAAAATAAATTTCTGGTATTTTTAAAGCTTATCTGGCGTAATCTATCTTTCTTTGACACTTTGAAAGATTATATTTCATTTATTTTCTATCAATATTATAAAGTAGAACAGAGCAATAGAAAATGATTGCCCTATTCCTTTGTTTGCTAAAAAAATAAAATTTCCCAAAATATATGTTTTCCTCTGAAAAATTCCTTTTGACTGAAAGTTTTTGATAGCTGGCATGAAAAAGTTTTCAGCTAAAAGGGTAGCAATCAGTTAATGCCAAAGAAGCAAGAGTTCTCATACACAAAGGAATTTTTTTAGAACATCATCTTTTTATTGCAGGTCATTATTACAGGGCATTATTTCTCAATGACGAGCGCTGTTCTTTTGAGTTAGCATTGTTTGCTTATAAGAAGTTTTATTAAAGGAAAAAATCTTCAATAGGACAATACTTTCAAAACACAATAGGATGGGTTAAGCTAATCGAAAAAGAATTCAGTTATTTCATTGTTAGTAAGCAGATTATTATCCAAGACGTTTTATCTAATAGTTCTTAAGGGAGTGAGTGTTTATTCGCACAGCATTATAAATAATAATAGTTCTGAAAGAAAAGTTATTAATTACACAAAAATGTTAAGAACATTTCTTAAGAACATTTTCTAATTTTTTTTAAAAAAAAGGGTACAAAAAAATCTTACATTTAAACCATTGAATTATAAGTGTTACGTGCCCGCTTCACTGTATATTCCATGGTGTTGTATGATTCTATACTGTTTTTAATTTATTGATGTCTATATCCTACCATTAAGATTTGAAAAGGCCTGCCATTTTTACGGCCTTCACCTCTTGATTTAAAAAGGTAGGACTTAAATTTCTAAAATGAAAGTAATATAAGTATCGATTATGACCAATTATACTTCCCCACCAAAATCGACACCAAGTGCAGGTACTTTAAATAGCCATCGAGACGGAGTCCTCTTGTGAGGTTGGTGGAAGGAGAAGAGAGGTGGAAGGCCACTGACCACCCCCGGGATGTTCCTCAAAATTGAGATGGAACCGAGTCAAATCATAGAGTCACCTGCAAGGTGCTCAAACATACCGCTAACGAAGGGTATACAACTAGCCCCTTGCCGCGATGAATTTCATGGCCTTGATTTGGCGCTGTTGATCAGGCAACAACAACATGAAACATTGTGTTACACTCATGCTAATTTTTATACCTGTTGAAAAATGTAAAAAATGTTTAAATTTTTATATCTGATTTCATAAACTGCATCGAATTTTAAGTCATTTAAACACTATAATTGGTTTATCTCATGAAATATTGACACCTAATTTACGATAAGAACTTTAAAAAAAATCCCTGTATGATATAACATGTTATCATGCAATAATTTGATTATAAACAAATTTGAGTGTATACCATACTCTAAAATAAATTAAAACTCTGCGGCACAACAGCCAACAGCGAGCCAAGGCCTACTCTGAGCCTACCTCAGGTTTCAAGACCTTGAGTGGTGAGGTGGACGAGACAATGCTCCGATCAGGTGGTCAGTCTGACACGAAGCCTAAGCTGCCTCGACCTTTCCCAGCCCGGGGTTTGAACCCCGGACCTGTGGAGTGAATTCGCGTTTTGCTACCACTCAACCACCGAGCTTCAAGTGCATACCATATTAATAGTAAATCAAAGTTTATAAGTATTTTAGAATAGGTTATGAAAAACAATTTGAGTTTCGAAATTATTACAGTCAAGAAATATAAGAAATAACGTTTTACAGGTTAATTAAGTAAGCATATTTACTTAATTGTTTAAAAAAATATTTCCCATAATGTTCATATATTTATGTATAGAGGAAATTTTACTCTTACCTTTTTTCTTGGTAACGGAATTTAATTTAAAATGGAAAACATTTTCTGCAGATTTATAATTTTAATTAAAATGAGCTTAATTATTATTTAATTATTAAATAATTATTTATTGATTAATTTTTTGTTAGTAAATTGGTTAATAATTTGTGTATGTATTAGTAGTTTAATAAGAATATAATTCTTATTTTCCAATATATTTTTTTTTATCAGACGATTTATTTTGTAACTTATTTCTGGGCTAATGTAAAAGTTTTTCTGGAAATAGAATAAAATTTCAGTTAGTTAATGTGCTGTAAACAAAATGTTGTTTCGGAAGATGTTCTGAAGTAGTGATATTTGACTCACATTATTACTTATTCCACTAAACTGACTCACATGATTCACTAATAAATCTGCTTTTACTTGTGTAAGAATTACATCAATTTATATTTCATTTGTGAAGCCACACAGATGAAACATTTTTTTAATTGCTTTTATATATATATAAGTCAAAGATTTTTAAATCTATAATAATAACTTTCTTCTGGCAAAGACATGACTTTGAGTATTGATTTTAGCCAAATTATAACAAAATTTGTCAAAAACGACACGCTTTCTACATAAGTAACAGATAATATAAAAACAAATTTTAAAGTCAATTCCTACTTAGGTCAATAAAGAAAAATTTTATATTAGCAACCTTTTTTATTAAATAATTACAATTAATATAAATATGTATATACATATATGACAGAATTACAATATGAAGTGGCAAAACACCTTTTAAATTAAAATTAAAAACTTTTTAACCATATTAAATTTGTATTGCATTTTTTAATAAAATTTGAATATATATATATAATAGGTAAGAATTTATCTTAAAACTAGGGGTGTGCCATACCATTGTCTTAAAACCAGAATTTTTCTCAAAACTTTTAACTAGCATATGTTTTTTTATTCAGGTCGTTTTTCAAATTTCACAAAAGCTTTTTTAGCCAATAGTGCTGTCATCTACGAGGAATAATATGAACTAAAATATATCTCTTAAGCTATATAATAATTAAGTAATTTAATTAATGAAACTACATGAAACACTAAATTAACTTCAAGTATCATCCACTACAAGTTTAAAAAAATGTATTTGAACTTGAGGGATGAATAAAAAGTATTTTATTTTCGATTAAAAATTTGAACTAGATATATATATATATATATCTAGTTCAAATTTTTTCAAATTAATTTTTTTAAATTTTTTTAAATTTTTTTTAATTTTTTTTTTTTTTTTTTTTTTTTAATTTTTTTTTATTTTTTTTTTAAATTTTTTTTATTTTTTAATTTTTTTTCCTGTTATGTTCTATATTTTATATAAATTTCTTCCATATATATTATATATATATATATATATATACACTCATGTCCATAAATTATTTATTTTCGATTAAAAATTTGAACTAGATATATATATATATTATATATATATATATATATACACTTATGTCCATAAATTAAGAATAATGAAGTTCAGGCAAAGAAAGATACAGAAGCAAAACAAATTTGACTTATTTGTAAAGTCTATTTATTAAACAAAAGGTAAAGAGCAAAAAAGATGCTATATGTTTGACATAATTAATAAAAATTGCGATTTTTACTCCCTGGAGCAAATTTAAAAAAAGAACCTATTTTCAAAAAACAGTATAACATGGTTAATATGATGGTTAATACGGAGTATGTCTCCCGGACGATGCAATACAGGCCTTACAACGCCTACGCATGCTCAGTATCAAATTATCAATCTGATTTTGGGGAATATTACACTACTCATCAAGCAATGCCCTCCGAAGTTCCGATAGACAGGTGGGAGGGGGTTGACAGGCTGTAATTTGTCGGTCAAGCATATCCCACACATTCTCTATTGGATTCAAGTCCGGTGAGTATGCTGGCCAATCCATACGGGTGATATCCTCCGATTGAAGGCATTCGTCTACAATGTTTGCACGGTGAGGACGGGCGTTGTCATCCATAAACAGAAATTCAGCACCCATGGCGCCCCGAAACAAACGTACATGTTGTTCCAGAATGACATCCCGATAGATGTGGCCTGTCATCGTTACACTCTGAACATGTAGGTCAGTTCTGGAACGAAGAATAATTCCTCCCCAAACGAGCCATCCTGCACCACCGTAATGGTGTCGTTCAATGGTGTTCTCTTGGTGGTAACGGGTAACTGGCGCTCTCCATATGAAAGTCCGGCGAGAATCGGACTGCAAACTAAACCTGGACTCGTCGGAAAAGATCACACAAGACCACTGTTGCAGTGTCCACAATGCATGCTCTCTACTCCAGGTTAATCGCAGGTGACAGTGAGTTGCGGTAAGGGGAACACATCTGACAGGCTACGAGCATATAGACCAATGTGCCCTAGTCGTCTGTACACGGTCTGTCTTGAAACTGTCATACCGGTAGCTGAAGAGAGCTGACGAGATAGGTCTGATGCTGTGCTCCGTCTTTTTCTTTTGGCAGTAACTGCCAAATACCGGTCCTCATTCGGAGTTGTAACTCGGGGGCGACCTGTGCTGTAACATCTATCACATTACCATCATCTTGGAATCGTTGCCAAAGCCTGGAGATGACATTCTGGGCGATTCCAAGTTCCTCAGATACTTCCAGCTGGGTACGTCCACATTCCAGTCGTCCGATAATTCTACCACGTAAAAAATCCTCCAAATGCTTCCTTTGTGCCATAACTATGCGGTTATTGCACTGAAAGGCTTTTAAAGCGCTTGTGAACAATTTTACTTCTTTGCCACCATTCCTTATATACCCTTCTCTTACGCTCTCGTCATTGTGACGTACTATCCGCGCCGTCTGGTGGTTTCCTGTAATTTGCATATTCTTCTTCAAGATGTGTGTGATAATTCTACAGGTGAAATTTTTATTTTAGAGTTCAATTTCTGTGTGATTCTGAATTATCCTTAATTAATGGACATGAGAGTATATATATATATATATATATATATATATATATATATATATAGTTCTATGTAGTTAGTTCTAAAAGAGAACTATGTTTATCATAATGGTAAATATTTATCTACAGATTAAGGTTCAGCCACAAGGTGGCCCTGTTAGCAACTGTCTTGCCAATTTATTTTTACATTATTTTGAAAATAGTTTCATTAACATCTCAGAATATTACATTTTTCGCTATATAGATGATATAATCATTTTTGGCAAACAAGGCAACTTTAAGCCTAACATTAATTTCTATCCATAATATCTTAATTTAATTCAGATAAATAGTAACAACTATGAAGCAAATTTTTTTGATATAGAAATTGAATTAAAAGATAATGAAATATTTACTTATATTTATGATAAACGAGAAGACTTTAATTTCAATATAATAAAAGTACCACATCGGAAGAGTAATGTACATGTTTCTATATTCAGATATATGGTTTTTAATTACACACAAAGCAATAAATTTCTAGTTTCAAATAAATTAGAAAAATATATTAATAAACTATAAACATTTTACTAAATACTGTTTAATTCAAAAATACCCAATTAATTTTATTAATAGATATTTGAATAAAGAAATTCTAAATAGTAAGGATTAAATTTCCATAGTTAATTAACAGGTTGTTATTATAAATTTATTATTTTTCCTAGATAGATATAGACACCCCCAAATTCTAATTTTAGATAAAATTACTTTTTAAAATTTAATTTAATTTAATATTATTTTAAATCATATAAGCTTAGTGTCCCTAAGATAATAGTAGTATGTTTACAATTCTTAATTTATTATTTCTATTCTTTTCATACTTTTGCTAAGGGCTACTTTTCAGCCATTCTTTTGCTTTGAATATGTATTTGGGACCAGAATCTGGCAACACAACTTGTTTATTGTACTCAGATTTAGCGCAAGCTCTGCTTTTTGAGTGCAATTTTACTTAAGTTACCTTTTTCTCATAATGGATTTAGATTTTCTATCCATTATTTTCAATTGGTTCTTGCTCAGTATTATTAACAAAAAGAGGGAAGGTTGACTTGCCACAAATCATGTTCAACCCCACTTTTATAAAAAAAATATTTTATATATAAGCTGTCCTAAGTCAGCAATGTTGATAATATTGTAGCATCCATTATTTCATATTTTTTATATTTAGCTCTATTATTTTAATTTTTCATATTCCCTTTAAATTCTGTTGTCTTGTTATCTTGCAATTTCAATTCTTTTCAGTTTTAATCATGTTTATTCATCTCTCTCTTGTAGAGAAATTTTGATTATATATATATATATATATATATATATATATATAGGGAAATTGGGAACTATATAATAGTAGGAATAGGAAAATTATAACCTTTTCCTCAGAATTTTAGCACGTACAAATATGTTTGCATATTATTTTTTAAAATTAACTGCAATTTCATGTTTTCATATTATATTACTATACTAGCTTTTACCCGCGACTCCGCTCACGTTGATGTCTTTAAATAACTATCAAAGTCTAATCATTATCATTAGAAAGTAAATAATATAATATGGTAATTTTTTTATTGCTTGACTGGAACCAATGAAATTTAAAAGTTCTAAAATTGAGCTTAGTTTAAAAAACTGAAAACGTAATTTATTGTAATAATTAACAATAAAAAGTCAATAAATTAAACTATTAATATTTTTAAAAATCGAAAGTATCTACGTTTTATAATGAATACCGGATGCGTGTATGTGGTGTTATCAAATAATAATAATAATCATAATAATATTCTGGAGTCCTATAATTTGTCTTTCCTGGATTTATTGGTAACAATAACTTTCAACAATAAACTTAACAATCTTTAACAAATTAAACCATTACATTAATTAGACTGAAACTAAAGAGAATTCTAGTATTCAAGATAAAAGACCTAGTAAACAACGGCAATCTAGTACGCCGAAGCCAAGAAAATACGAGAAAACATCAGCACATCTAGTTATGCTGAAGCCAAGTTCAAGATTTTAACTGAGACAGAATCCGTTACATATGGTTTCTATCGAGATAGACCACGTGGGTTCTGAGCGGGGTGTCAACTAAGCTCCACCTACTCAGACCACCCGGTCCCTAATTTACAACACGCCTAATATATATTTTATCTTTAAAAGAGCTCAAAACAGAATATTATTCTAAGATGCTATTGTATACCATATTATATGTTCTTCTGTCAGTTGCGAATATGTGAAGATTTGGGCATTGGACACACCGATCAGACTACATATAGGTGGCCATGGGGAAAACATTGCTTTTCCAAATGCACCCCTGCTACCTGAAATGTTAGCTTTGTTAAAAGCAATAGTAAAACTGGAAATTGAACTTGTTTGAATTGAAACGGTAGGTCAGTGGGGATACTTGGAATTCAAGGTATGAGAACACTATCCCTTTCATGACATATGTTAAAATATTGGCACCAAGTATATTCTGCATTAGTTTTGTGATCCAAAGCCTTGTTCCTTTACATAGTCGAGGAGCATCGAGATTTTGCATAAGTATAACTGGTACATTTAGTTTTAATTGAAGTTTATGTGAGGGTACACCCAAAAGTTCAAGGGAATTTAAGAACTCCGTGAGATATGAAGTACTTTGTTCTTTATCCATAATTGTATTCATTGATAAATATTTCTTAATCCCCCTCCCCCACCCATCGTTTAAATTTTCAATGTTGATTTTATGGACAATGTCATTGTTAGGCGCCAATATTGATCTTGCTCGTAACCACTGATCCCGATTTAAATTTTGTTGCAAGCCCGGGTAAATCTGAGCAATAGGATTTACATCATTTTCTTCTACATTACAAAATTCTCTGGAAGTAAAAGATAACCTCCAGCATCAAACATTCATAACCGATTTTCATTTGCGTCTCTGCATAATGCTCCGAATCTACTTCATTATGAAGATGCATTCTCATATTCGTTTTCAGACTGAATTTTTCAACTTTTGCCCATAAGTTTGATGATTTAATAGAGACTGATTTCATCTGCCGGTGTACCCCTTCTGGATTACAGGGATAGTTTTTCAAAATTCACCAGCCAATATATAATAAAGCTACCAATCCTCCTATAATATCTGTACTATCTCGTAAATCCTGAAGAGTCCGATTTAACGCTTCTATGGCTTTCTTGTGAGACATCGTACTTTTATCCCACACTAAAAGCTTACATTGTGGAAACATCCTGCCTTGAGAGCTATTTTTTTCTGAAATTTCAGATGAGTGAACCTTCAATTGCAAGATTAAGCGATATTTTTAAAACGGAATATGCAGTACGACCGTTGGTCAGTAAAGTCGCCTGAAGAAGCCATAGCAACTGCTATCTTCTGGGTTTTTCTGAGGATCATTAAAAATTAGTTTAGCAAAAACGTTTTTCCGCTTCCTCCAGGGGCGTCGAGAAAAAAGAGTGCACCACTGCCGGATCCTATTTTTGCGTAATACTTGTTGGAAAACGTGACTTTGTTCTGGAGTTAATTGAGAGATGAATTCTGTTACTTGATGTTGCAATGCTATAAAATCGTAGTTTAATTCTAAAGCAATTTCATTATCGAAGCCATTTCCGTCGACACGTCTAGTACTAATCATTCCAAAATCATGTAGCTTCTTCCAAACCATTCTGAAAACCTTTATTGCGTTTCGTTGTAGATGTGTTAATTGAAAGGCATATTTGCTTGTACTTGCTGCAATCGTCGCAAAATAGCCTTGTAGTCTTTGTACTTATTCCAAAAGGTTTGAGAATAAGAAAGACCGAAAATGAAATAAGTATTGTGTAAAGCTTCCTAATTTTATTCGGCGAGTGACATTGTATGACTTTCTCCATAGTAATATCTAGTATCTCAATGTAAAATATCTAGTTTCAGCATAAGTGAAAAAATTTGTGCAAAATATGAAAATTGCATAATTAGGTTAAAAAAATTCAAAGTAATACATATTCGATAAATCAAAACTTTTTATGAAGCTGTCAATTAATATTATCATAGAATTTTCAATATCACTCGCACGCAATTCGCTAAAACTTTATTTCGTTTCCCTCTTTAAAAAGTGGGATAAAAGAAGCATTAAAATATTTGGGATTGTCAAAATAGAGAACTTCTTAGCCAACTTGGTGATATTTCTCAAAGTTTGAGTTTGACATTTAACGAAGGTAACGTAATAAACCTTAGACGTTTAATAAAAAACCATTTAAAAAATTGCTTTTTGTAAAAATGCTAATTTACGCTATGTTTTAGCTATTTGTTATAAATGTGAGAAAATTTTTATTAAAATTTCCATAATTGACCAAATGCATAATTTTGCGCCAACTTGGCGGGGAATAAGCAACGCCCCACGGTTTTACTCGCATAGTTCCCGTTCCCGTAGGAATATGGAGATAAAACATACCTTATGTTACTCGCTGATAATGTAGCTTTCCATTGGTGAAAGAATTTTTAAAACCGGACCAGCCATTTCCGAGATTAGCCGGAACAAACAGACAGACCGACAGACAGACAAAAAATTTTAAAAATTGATTTTTTGATATAAGTACCGTATATACCTATAAATGCATTTAGTAAAAAGCTGCTAATTTGAATTTACAAACAGACACTTCAATTTTATTTATTTGCATAGATTCAATTTACTTTTGTATTACAACCCCCTTTTCTGAGTGCATCAATTTGAATTATAATTCATCATATAATTTTAAATTAGTCAGCGTGTTTGAGTGTTCTAAATTTTTTTAAATGAATTAATCAAAAAGACTAAATGTATGTGACGTCATAGCACATGTCAAATGCAATTGCGTGTTTCGAGTCAATCATTTAATTTGTTGTGTTGTTGCCAACTTTTGCTTTTTGTTGAAACTTTCTTTTAAAAAAAAGCTTGTTTTTATCAACAATGGGTAATCAAAATGCACTTGATTTAAAAACACGTGTATAACATATTATTTTAAGAACATTTTAATAACCTATTTGAAAAATCTTAATATTAATCTTTACTTGATTATAGAATTTGATATTGCAATTAAATTTTACAAGTACAATGTAATGCCAGTTTTGAATTCAATGTAGAACAAGTGATTGCATCATTGTCTATTATAAGAATAAGTTATACAACATCGGTAAGCATACATTAGTGTCCCAAACAATAAAAAAAAATTCAGATTTAGGTGAATGTCTCGTAAAATGCTGAGCAAGAAATAAATGAGCTAATCTTTCCAAACAAAGATAACAAACTTTAATATACATTACGTAAACATGCAGGTGTGTAAGGAGTATATTTACAGGAAAACTCTTTATCACAGACACCTCAGCGATTTTCATGATATTTTTGCAATATTAGATGCAATACAAAAGCAAATACTTTAGATTAGTATTTACCAAAATCTAAGGGAGAGTGAAATGGGGGAAATAATCATTTGGAAACTTTTAAAAGAGCAGTCTAAAATATACTGGTATTATAAAAACATTAATTTCCTACTATTTCAAGAAAGGTACCTCAATTTAAAAAAAAAACTTATATAATGTTACTTATGTAATTAATTAAGCAAGAATCATATCCTAATTTTGAGAGTTTTGACTTATAAAAATAATTTTTATAGCTGTTTTCATTACAAATGTTAAAACCGTTTTCACACACCGTAGAGCTTTAAATTTTCTGTTCAGACTTATGTATCGCACTAAGATAAGAACAAATTTGTGTTAATTTTGTTAAAATGAGTCCCCATAACCGTTTAGAAGAGGATTTGGGATAAAGAACCGTTTGGTGGATTGATGGTGATATGTATCAAGCAGAAGTATCCCAGAATCTAAATGCTTCTCGAATGATGATATTCAGACAAAAGAAACAAATTCAAACAATGGGTACAGTTGTTAGAAGACTTGGATAAGGTCAACCAAATCTACAACGCCTACAAAAATTTATATATTGCAATAAATGCACGTCGTCATAGAGACAGAATAGTGAAGGAGATTGTTTGGGACTTTGCTGCTGCGACTGGAAATACAATTTCTAGACAAATTGTTTACAGACGCTTAGCTGAGAAGGCAAGTGGTATGTGTCCCTCTTAAGACAACACATTAAAGATCTCGTTTTTTATGGAGCCAAGAAAATGAGTCTCAAGCAAATCAAGAGTGGGGCTGTATAATTTTCACTGATAAGTCCATGTTCAGTATATATAATGATTCTCATCGAGTTTTCATTTGGAGAGAGCCTAGAAGTAGCTACCACCCTTCTAACAAAAGAGAATTCGATCGATTTGGTGGGTGTGGAATTTTTGTTGGGGAAGCGTTATGTTAGATGGCCGCACACCCCTACATTTACCTAGACTGTTCCTAGGAGCAATTAGTAAGATTTTATTTTTATGGACGACAATGCGAGGTCACACAGAGCTAATCTTGTGGAAGACTTTCTTGAGGCAAGGGTATTTGCCGGATGGAAGGGCCAGAAAAATCACCTGACCTAAATCCTATCTTGGATGCTTTAGGAAGAGCCTTAAATCAACACGTCAATACCCACCAAACATGCACAGGTGTTAAAATCTGTGCTTATAGAAGAGTGGGGATTGTTGCAACAAGATGAAAATAACTTATTTTGTACTTCGAGAGCTCGTTGTAAAGCCTTTATAGCAGTAAGGGATGATCTTATTTCTTATTACACATTCAGTTTTTTAATTATTACACAACGTATTTTGACAGTTTTTTTCTCTGATTCGTATATTACAAGAAGTAACCCCAATTAAGTTTTTATTTATTAGCATACTCAGAGTATGAGGAACGTATGTACAAAAAATTATTCGAAATAAATAATTATATGCAAAGATATTACCTTTTTTTGAGTATGTAACCTTAATTTTTGACACACCAGGGTACATTTATTTTTTAAAAAAACCACCAAGCGCTTTGTGCAACTTATAGAGACAATTTAAAGAAATTGAATTCCTAGAGAGAAATATTGTCCAGTAGTTACAATGTCCAATGAAGATCAATATTTGTCCTGTTAAAATGAAATGTTACAAGAGTACAACAGCTCTTCAGGTATCTCGTGAACTGCATGTGGCTACTGAAGCTCAAGTTTCAACGGCTTACTATTTCTATAGGACTACATGAGAGAGGCATTGTTTGCAAGAAGATCTGCTGTTTACTCTCGCCATACATAGAATACGTTTTACATGGTACAGATAACTATAACGTTGGTGGAGTGATAAGGCTTCTTCAGTATAACTCGTATATCTCAATATAACAGTATAAATAAGTATATAATGGAGAAATTAAAGTTTATATAAATATAGTTTTCAGCAATGGTTCAAGACACTTTAAAAGTAAATTATTTGTAACAAAACATTATGCTTTGATTTAATATTATCTTTTAAATCACAATCTGATTTAGTATTATTTTTTAAAAATTTATTTATAAATAAAAACAAAGTTATTTATACCGCAAATAAATCTAAATATTTTAAGAAACTATAGAAACACTTGAGTTTTAAAGTGCGTAAGTAATTTACATAAATATTTCTGTTTGATTATGAACCGAAGAAAACAAACATCAAAAAATTAGTTGTTATAGTTTAAAAAAAATTTTTTTTGTGAAGAAAATAAGGTTTTAATATTGATTATAAATGAACCACTTAAAAAAAATTTGCATAAAAAATTATCTTAAATAACTAGAAACTGTAAATAAAATTAAATAATTCTTAATATTTTCAATAATAATTTTTAATCATATGAAAATATTTCTGTGTGGATTTTAATGGTTCATTAATTAAAATTTCAGATATAAAAAAATATTTTAAAAACTTCTTAAAATCTGTGAAAAATATAATCAAACTTTAAATATTTTTATACATTTTTCAAATGAACTATTCGTTGTATTTTAATCAATATAATAATTAACAACTGAGATAGTGTAAGTAGAAATTTCATAAGATGAACATCACAACTCCGAAATCTTAACGGGGATACTAGACTGGAACCTTAATCAACAAAATTGCAATTTGGTAAATATTTCTGCTTTCTAAGTAGCTTACTTCATGCAGTTTTCATATATTACAGTAAATATTCATATATCGAGTTTTAAGGAATACCCGTGTCTTGTAAACTCGACAAATAAGTTTAAATTTAACTGCTGTTGAAATCTATTAATGCATATTGCAACATAATAAGGTTTCACAAGAAATTATACATAAAAAAGTCTTTTCTTTTTAGTCTAGACTAAGCAACATTGAATCTAGATGAAAATTATTTTCCCTTTTCGTCTATTCTACATTATTAAAATAAATAAAATTAATTACTTTTAGTTAGATTTTAATCTCGGAAATGCTTCAAACAAATCTGATGTAACTATCAAAAATTTTAGCATGCTCTTACTATATTATATATATATATTTGTTTGAGGAGAAGAGATGTTTTTATACTTAATTTTAAAAAAAGATTAAATCTATTGCTTAGCAATTATGTATTTTTTAAATTTAATATATTAAATTTAGGTTTATTTTCAAGTAACGTTAAAGAATAATGCTCGAAATCCTAAATTTTTGCCGAAGTGTTTTGTTCTACCCATGTATGTTCGTTTTGTTCAAAGTGTTTCATTTTTAAAAAAATTTCTTAAAGAAAGTACTATATTCTGATTCCTGTATTACTTATAAAATAGTGGATTTGATTTCTTAATTCAACTCATTTGTGTATGAGTCAATGTTTTTCTTTTTTGTGTAAAATGAGTCTCATGCTTCATCTCGTATACTTTAATGCTAGACAAGTTTTGAACTTCACGTATACTCAAATGAACACATTGGTGTACTTTTTAACAGCTTCAAAATTTTACTAATAACGTGTAATGAAAGATTTATACGTTATAGCATCACAAATTTATGTAAAAATTGGAACAATTTTCTTTTTTAGAAATATTTTCTTAATTTTAATTGATATATTTAATATTAGATGAATACAACTTTAAAAAAATTTAAACATGCAGCATTTTTTTCCGAATAAAAATGAATGTTTCATTAAAGGCTCCACTTTTTGTATATTAATTTAGTTGGAATGTGTTACGTTCAGCCAAAACATTTTTTTATCGAAATTAATTGGCTAGTTAGTGTACCTTGTAATCTAACATTTCAAAAAATGGTTCTGAATTTTAAAAGAAAAATTGAAAGAATTAAACTTTCAAAAAATTAGCTCATCAAAAAATTTTCGAATGCTTCATCATCAACTAAGCAATATAAAAAATGTTTTGCGTAATTATCCAAACCAAAATAAAGACTGCTTATCTTCTGTTTTAATACCCTTTTTAAATGTCAGATATATTGTCGCGGGTCAGAGGAGTGGAAGGAAAAAGTTCAGTTTTTGCTTGTCGTCCATTTGTAAAAAAGGGGTTAAGTAAACCGTAACATGGCATTCATTCCTTCAGGTTAACGGTGCTTCTAAGTAGTTGCCTTTGGTAAAGTAATAATTCCTGTCTTCATGACAAAACAATCCCAGTCTCCCTGAGTGAAACAGCAAAATCAACCTATATTTTTTAGATATTTATCTTGACCTCCATGTACAACACTTTCAGAAATTATTTATAGCAAAATTTCAATTTCCTTCACTCCGAGATTTTTTCCCGAAATGTTAATCTGCTACAATTGTCATAAAATTTATATGTATATAAATAATCACTCTGATATACTAAATTGCTAAAATCTATCTTAAAGCTGAACAATAATTAGAAATTTAACTCTAGCATAGGTCAAAATTAAATAGCCAAATGTAGTTTATATATATACGTGTGTGTTTGTGTGTGTCTTTATTTAACTGTGACAACATAAAAATTCTTTTCTGTCGGTATATTTTTATTTAAAAAAACATATTTTGGAATTAATAATACTTTAAAAAATTATTCATTCGGGGGTTTTGGGTGTAAAGTGAAAACTCTAGACAATCCTTATATGCGCATAAATATTGTAAATAAATCTTTTGAAATATAACATTTTTCTTCCTTCTATTTAAAAATTAAGTGGTTGCTGTTCATTTTGGTTATTTTCTCTTCTGTATATTTTACAAATCTCAGAATCTCTTTGCTTATAGAATCACCAAGAACATACTATAAGAAATTATCTTATGAATAAAAAAATCTATGCTTTACAACTTTGACAAAGATTGAACTTGTTTTTAAAAGACCTTCTATACCAAAGATCCTTGCAATACACTTCTGCATAACTCAGATAAGTTATACAGCGTAAACGTTTAACGCAATAATTATTTTTCTTAAATTACTAGTTAAATCAGTTTTGCCTTAAACCAATATGCTTATGTCAAAGGTTTTTAATTAAACTAAATTATTACAAATATGAGAAAAAACTGATTGGTTTTAATAATGTCTGTAAAGTTTAAGCTATATAGCCAGTAAATATTTCTAATTTTCGATTAACTTTGTAAAGAATATATTCCTATTTTTAGACTTGATTAATGATATTTTAATTCAGTCAGGGAAAGGAAAAGATTTCAGACTTTTTTCTGTGCTAATTAGCAGCTGGAAGAAAATCCCATTTTCATTTTTATTTGACTAATTTCTAAGATTTTGTACCGATATTATTAATAAAATGTAATTACTCTAATGGGAGCATTTGCAAAACAGAAGTGATCGAATTATTTTTAAAAAGTTAAAATAATAATTTTAATTTCCCTTTTCTATTATTGAAAATGAAAAAAAAAAAAAGGTTTGCTTCTATTTTTCCACTTTGAAAAGAAAGTGTTTTAACTGCTTTTTTCCCAGTCCTACTTAAGCAATCAAATAATTAATTAAATTCCCTTGCGATTGAGATATAATCCAGCCAAAAATACACTCATCAAAAATAATGTGTTGTATGATTTATATAAAAAACATCTTATAATTTTTTCCCTTAAAATAATGAGTATTTTATATAGAAAAAATTGAAACCTATATTAAGTATGAATATTTTAATCTGCATTTTTTATTCCACACAAAAAAAAAACAATATTACAATAGCTTAATTTAAAAAAAATAATGAAGAGCCGATTTATCTTTCAAGAAATACTTAAACGGAATTCCAAAAAACGCTTATCTTTTCATTGCATTCAGAACTAATTATTGAAATTTATTTTTAAAGTAAGCAAAATTATATTGAACTTAGGTCTAACACTTGATTTCTTGAATACTTAAACTATTATTAATGCTTTAACGTGCTTTTGCAATCATTTGGTTTTACAGCAAAAGTAAAATAATCTTTAGATATAAAACACATGTTTGAGTAGAATACTTGTAGGTTTAATTGCCCCTAAACAAGTTACGTTTTTCATTTCCATAATTAGTTAAATAATACTCAGATGCTAAATGTCTCCAATTAGAAATGAAAAAAGTTAATTAGCTACATTACAAAAAGTACAATGAGAGAGAGAGAGTCCCAGTGATTTTAAAACATTAGCAATCATTTTCAAAATTATCTTGAGTTCATTTTTTTCGAAAATACTATAAGATACTTTAAAAAAGATATACTTAAGTAAAATAATTTATAAGATTTCGAAATCAAAAAGTAAAGAACGTTTCAGGGAATCTTATTGTTTTGCTTGAATTTTGAAATCAGAGAATTTGATTGTGTGTGTGAGTAATTTTTTTCTAAAAATAAACAAATAAAAAATGAAAGGTTTTATAAAGATAACATAATTTTCGTATACAATGAAATACGTTTAACGCGAAAACCCTTAAGACGAAATATTGTTTAACACGAAACAATATACACGAATATATTTTTTCACGAAATGAAAAAAAAATTGTGTTAAAAGATTTTCATTGTATAAATTAGGCGTGAGAATTTCATTAGGAGACCTTTGCCCCTTTTCCCAGGTGTTACGGATATTTAAAAAAAGCTTTGTGGTTATTTTTAATAAATTATAAAATGTGTAAAAGTTATTTAATATTTCTAAAATTTATATATCTCTATAGAAAATAAAGAAAAATAATTAATATACATTTATGCAAATTATATACTGTTCCAAATGGTTTATAGTTCATTTTTAAAATATGCGAATTCTTACATTCTGTATATTGTAAGTCTTCAGTAACAGTTTAACTTCTTTTGTACATGATTTCCATTCTCATTGTTAAAATACTGCTTAAAAGGGGAAGCCGAGAATATTTGTGGCTCTATTCTAGTTATACTGTTTTTTCTAAGCGTCATACTGTAAGAAAATTTATTTTATAAATTATACCGCTTTTCTTTTGTGTGTAGCGCTCCTCATTTTCATTATAATTATGAACAATTTACTTTTTGCCTTCTGCTATTCTATCTCTGGTGTAACAAGATCCCATTTTTAATACGCTTTTATAAGTTTCACTTACATGTAACGGAATCTTAGAACTCACTTTTTACCCACTTTAAAAGATGGGATTAATTCGAAATTTTGCACACTTGTCAAGGACCGATGATAATACAATAATTTCATAATTTTGATCCATTGTTCTTATCAAAATCATCAGGAATAACGATAATCAGATTTGGCGAGAATTCCAAATTTCATTTCCAGATTTGGCAACTTATTGCATATACAATTTTCAAATTTGACGACCAATTCCATAAACCATTTTCAGATTTGGCGACTAATTCCAGATTTAGCGACTAAAAGAATAAGGTGAAACCCTAAAGAGAGTGTTTTTAATTTGAAGCTAATTATATGCAAGTGTAAAATGCACTTGTGGTTAATACAAATAAGGCAAAAACAAAGCGTTCTTTATGTGAGAAAGTGGAGGTGTGGGTGTGTGTTAGCAATTTCTAACCATAATATAAACTTTTTTCTGAAAATAAAAATTAAAAAAAAAACTCTTGCATGTGAAAAAAAAAATTATCTCTAACTGCTAAATATTTTTTTTATTTTAATAAAGCAATACGTTTAGAAGTGATGATACGAATTAACATTATAGCAATACGTTTAAAAGGGGATAATAAGATTGACACTTAATATTATCATGCTTTTATTAACTCGTTTTCTTGAATGTCTACGCGTGTGGAATTTTGTAATTGATTAAACTATGTGACTTTCCGATGAGTTACAGATTTGAAATATGGGTCATTGCTCAGAAGTAGATGACAATGCATAAAAATGTGAAAAAGAAGAAAAAAAACGAAAAAGTGGAATTTTATACTTTTTAGTCCATTATAAAAACATTTTTTTTTCAATTCGAATTTTTTCTACATAACACACTTTTAATTGTTTGACCTGTTCTATGGAGACGGAATCTAATATAACGATGCGGGACTGATCCGAGGCCCCATAAACGGAGAGAATAAATATACTTCAGACTCTTTAATTAATACCCATTGAAGAGGAAGACTAATTCCAGCAGCCACGTAATTCCGGCTCCAAATATCAAACTAAAGGATAAATTCAACAATGAATAAAAGATAGTTTAAAAAATTAAAAAACACGTTTTTATTGTAGATCGAACTAAAAAAATGAAAAATAAATTATAGTTTAAAAAACTAAAAAACACGCTTTTATACTGAATCGAACTATAAAGTAAAAAAAATAATTCTTAATAAAGAATAAAATGATGAACGAGAAAATTAATGTCATTGGGGAAAAAGCGTAGGGTGCTTTGTACTACATTTTTACACTAACTCAGCATTTCGGAATAGAAGTTAGAAATTATAACAATTGATATATTTATAGAACAGTAAACACATTTTCTCAAGATATTAAGGCTTTTAGAACAATTGACCAACAAAGACAAATATAGCTTGTAGAACTATTTTTTTTACTATCACCTTATTGATGCTTTATATGTCTTACTACTTAAAGATAAATAGCAGAAAAAAAGAAGAAAAAATAACCTGTTTAACACAATCTAAATGCTAATTATGCTTGCTCCACGTGATATTAACTAAATATTTTTAAATTGAAGCAAAAGTTGTAGGCTTATGTTTCTTATAAATTTATCGTGACTCATCTGGATTGAAGTAGGAGTTATTGCCAATGCATAATTACATACAAAAATTACGTTTCCCCCCTCCCTCTCATTCTACTTTTTAAATAAAAATACGCTTTCTTGAAGTAATTCTTTTATTTTAAGAAGCTTCAGATTATAACTATGTTTATTTTATATAACATATTAAAACATTAAAAAATCATAAAATTCGTTATAAAAAGAGTATATAGTTTTATTTTATTCTTAAAAAAATTGTAGACTGTTCCGCATAGGAAAAAGAACAAATGGAAAAAAAAACATCCATTATAATATTAAGTTATCTCTTATTAAAATACGTTATTCGTGTAATCTACAAAATGAGATCCATTTTCTTAAAAAACATCATAAATGAGAAAACACGAATAATGTTTCAATAATGTTTATTCACACAAGTAAATTAATATTTGAGAAAGATTCGACAAAAGGGTTCAGCCAAATAATTTATTTTATTAAAGTAAATAATGAAGCAACTTGAACTTAAATTTACCACTATTGAATGTTTAAATGCGGGTATAACTTCTCAAGTATTTTAAATAAGCTATTTTTCTCTTGTTTGCTTGCATTTTAAACTTCTGTCAATGCGGGTGAAGTAATTCACATAGTTGTGTGCTATTAATCATACAATAAAATCAATTTAATAACTGATGGGGGTTATTTATAATATAAAGTAAATAAGGCTCCCGTATATGAAAAACCGTTTTTTTTAAAATTGAAATCGCAAAATCAAATTATCTGTTGAAAGTAATAAGGTACAGTAAAACACATTTAACGCGAAATTTTTTAAGATGAAGTACAGGTTAACACGTAATAACACAATGGTCCCGACAATCTACAATGGATTTACATGCATTTTTCTCTTAACATAAAACGAAAATCACTTAACAAGAAAAAATTTCCCTTTCGGAAATGAACAAAATACGAATAATACCTGCAGTCTTACTGTACCATCGAAGAATTCACTGTATCATCGAAGTAGATGATGATGTGTGTACAGTCCTAATTATGGTACATTTTGGAACTTGTTCGGAGCTCAAAAAATATCATTGATGCAGATTTCGACGATCAAAATGAAATGAATAATGCAGATCCTGTTCCCATCAACTACACTATTTTATTAGAATAATTAAATTTAATTTATGAATAAATAGTAACAAAAAATAGTCCTGCACCATATATAGAAAGATAAAGGGAAAATTGAAAGGAAAATCGCTATCAATTTTGTCCCTTAATATTGTGTTTTGTCATAGGTATATACATATTTATATTAATTGTAAATATTTAATAAAAAGTAACTAAAATATAATTTTTCTTTGTTGACCTAAGTAGGAATTGACTTAATTTTTTTATATCACTTGTTTATCATTTAAATATATTATCAAGATGATTTTATCATTAAATTTTCATTAGAATAAGAAACGTTTCAAAGAATATATTAATAAAATCTAGAAATATATTTGTAAGGATCTAACACCCTCACCTGGTAATAGGTCAAGCATACTTAGAGGATCTGGAAGCGGGTCATATATAGAGAGAAGATGACCTTGCAACGAGAGGAAATAATGACCCCTGGGCAGCCCATTGGAGTCATTATCCTCACCATCCAGCAACCAATTAGAGAGCAGCCTCTCAGCTCTCTCCCAAGCAAAACTTGCACCCAAACTGCAAGAAATTTTTCCACCACAGGTACGCCTACCGAACCAGTCCTCTCCACTAATCGTCATGCAGTACCACGCAGAAAGAAGAAATTCACTTTCGTCGCTTCCACATCGAAGAATATCAGATATGGGATGGAGGGCTGCAAGCAGCCAGTTTTCCCAAAGACTTACCGTAATTCACCGTAAAACGAGAGGAGATGCAGACTGGACCGGATAAGGCGGAACGAGAGCCGCGGGAACCACAAAGCCGAAGTCGAAAAAACGTGGCCCGGTGAAAAAAAAGAACGATAGACTATGTATTTGCAATCTAATGAAATTACTTGTTTTTGTTACGTGTCCCGTAGGAAGATCAAAATAAATTGTTCGGACAAAATATGTCTGAGATTATTTCTACAATCTGAACATGACAGCGATCAGCCAAATCCTTCCAAAAAAAAAAGAGCCTAGAAGTTTACAATATCCTAATATTCTCCAAATATAACCTTGACAACGTTTGGAAAACTATTCATTATTTAATCAAAACACAGAAATGCCAGCTCATCCTGTTTTGCAGGTAATGTAAATTACTAAGTGTGTGTGAGTTCATATAAGATATACTTCTTACTTTCCTTTTTTTCTATTTATCTTTTTTATTTTACTTTTTACTTATTCTATTACTGAATGAAATATTAAAGAATTTATGAGAAACAATGACCCAACAAAATTGCATGTTTAAAGTTCTTATAACATTATGCTCGAAGCTATCTGGGCTTTAGAAATAAATTTTTCTATCTTTTGATGACAATAAGCAAACTTTTTAAAATTATAAATAGTATTTACATTTAAATACTATATTAACTTAAAAATAATTTATATGATCTTTTTGTTGAATTCATTATAGCTTGATTCACCTTTTAAAACACTTTTTTAAGAAAATGATCTAATCCCTATTTTAAAAATCGTTCATATCTAGTGTTCCAAGTTGATAACAAAATTGTGTCTAAAGAATGATATCCGAAGAATCCCCTGATCTCTTCAGTCTTGTTAGGTTTTCACCATTTAGGAGTTATCAGGATTTTTTTTTCATGGTACAAAATTAGTCTAAGTGTTTCTTGCAAAGTTCTATAAGTCTGATCTCCCTTTTCTACATTAATCACCCTCTTTTACAATTGATGTCAGAATTATGTCGATGGATTTTAAAAGTATAAAGTATCCAACAAAGCTTTTACAAAAAAAAAAAAAGCAAAGTATTTTCAATTAATTTATAACTTTGCCTAGAACATTGAGTTTCGGTAGAAACATTGCCTATCCAGATGAAACTCATGTATTTCTCTATCGTAAAATAAAATCATTTCTTCCTCACTCTCAAGGGTTAGATTTTATTTATAATAAACTTTTTCTAGAGTTAAATGACTGATTGGAAATCGATGCATAAAAATCGATTCAATAATAATGAAATTTGTCAATTAATTCTCATAATAATGAGATTTTTCTTACCTTTCTCAAAGTTCCTTTGAAGCATCGAAGAAGAAAAATCAACTTAAGTGGGTTATAGATGTCGAGATTTATGAGAAAAAAATGCAATGTATCTGAAAAATAATCTAATGTTTTTATTAAATGGAAATAGATCAAAATACAGAAAATAGAGTAAATTTGTTAAAGGGTGAAATTAAATATCTTACAGTACTTTTCAGCTCACTTCTTTTTATCACCTAAAACTGTGTTTTCTTTTTGTATTCACATTTACCTTACTTTTTCGGCACAAAAACAGGTACTCTTAGATTTTTTTTTTCTGTTTATGTTAAGAAATAAAATTTTGAGATCTTATGGCAATGTTTGACTACTTTCTCATAATATTAATAATTTTTCTTAGAACACTACTAAATCGGATAATACGGGTTCGATATATATTTAGCGATTTCTTAGAGGCTGGTTAACTGCTATCGCTGTTACACATTTAGCACCACCCAGAGAGCACGTGTAGCTTGAGGAATGCAACGGACGCGTGTAACTTTACTCCCCACTTGATGAATACGCGCCTGACGACACATCAGGCGGTTCTGGGAGGATCGGCGTCAAATGGTCAAGAAGCCAAAAAGTACGGGCGTTGGATAAAGGAAATATATATTTAGGCTTATAAATCTTAATTTCATATGTAACAAAAATACAAATCACCTGCTTTGAGGTCATTATATTAAGTTTTGTTATTTCATTGCATTTAATGCTTTATGTATTTAACGTATTTTATATGCAAGAAAAATCGTACAAGCATTATTCAGTTAAAAGAGATAGAAAAACTGTACAAAATATTTAACTGCTTTCTAATTCGCAAAGACAGTTTAAAATTAAGTTATGAACGAGTGTAGCATCTGATCAACTATACTACATCATTACTCTTTTTTTTTAAGCGGGAATATATCGCTGGGGATATTGAGCTATATCTGGAAAATATTTCGGCATTTAGAGATATTTGAGTAATTGGAAAATTTACTGTTCTTACATTAATTAACAATAAAAGGCCTAAAAATCTAAAATTTTAACAAATAAAGTTGATTGAAGTTTAGGATGTTCAAGCAAATTCAAACGCTGTTTAAAAAATTTAGATAAAAGATTGAGAAACCTTTTGTATACTTTTAAGAATTTACCGAAAGGAGCTTACCTTAAATTTTTCATAAGTAATTAACTATTTTAAAAGTTTTAAAACCTATTTTTGGTATCAATGCTGCTGAAATTAATTATAGTGTTTTTTCCTCCCATATAGGTAAAAAGTATGATCATTGGAAAATCACTTTTCTTCTGTTTTTGTTAAAACAAATGAATTATTCAATTCTGCAGCTTTGAAAATTTATTTATCTTAGAAAAAAAAATAAGCTGTGATGCTTTAAGTGAAGTAAGCCAGAACTATATATATATATATAAAAATAATGTTCTGGAATTTTACCAACTAAGCATAATTTTTTATATGTCTATTTAATAAAGCTGAGTTAAGAAATATACTTTTTCTCAAATTAAGAATATATTAAAATTCCTTCGAAAATTAATATATCCTTAATCTATCTTCGAAATAATTTATTAAAATAACCGAAAAATTTTATCAAAATTTTCTCATGTATCACATATTATTTTTGTCAAATAAAATTAAATAAATAAATAATAAAGTAGCTTCGATTTTCAACGACAACAATGAACAAATTTTCCATTTCATTAAAAAAATGAAAAATATTTAAAGATGTTCCAAATTCTCTTACTAAGTATAACCCTATTCTCAAATTTAACAATTTTTAAGCTTTTTTCAGTTACGTAATAACATTTGATGAATACCGGGTTCGAGTGTGTGTGGTGTTATCAAGTAATAATCATAATAATATCCTGGAGTCCTAGAATGTCTTTCCTAGATTTATTGGTAAAATCCTTAACAGATTAAAGCATTACATCAATTAGACTGAAACTATCAAGACAAAAAAAGCTAGTAAACATAGACAAATCAGTACGCCGAAGCCAAGAACTACAAGTAAAACAACTGCACATCGTTATGCTGAAGCCAAGTTAAGATTCCAACTGAGACAGAAACGGTTACAGTTAGTTTCTATCGATATAGACCACGTGGGTTCTGAGCGGGGTGTCAACTAAGCTCCACCTACTCAGACCACCCGGATTCTAATTTACAACAACATTTAACCCAGAATCAAGTGGGCCCTCGATACTAACATTAACGGTCACGAGGAGGTGACTGAGTCACCCCTCACAATAATTTTTCTATTATTATTTTTACTGTACACAAAAAAAATCGGAATTCCAGTGAACAATTTAATTGAGAGAAAATATACTTACATACTTTTAAGGTATTTAAATTTTTCTTTCATAATTTGAGAAAAAATATAAATCAAACAGAGCCACTAAGTTTCAAATGTGTGTGACTTTAATAAAGGGCACAAACCGCAGGCACTTTTCGCTAACATTACAGGAATGTTATTTGCAGGAAAAACTATCATATTTTGTTCAATTATTGTAGTTTTACTGTCCTTTGATGATCGACAAATAGCATGTTGAACTTTTTCTTGCTTGTGTCCTTTTGACAGGGTGAAGTGTGTCTTGTGGTTCATTTATGGCTTCATATTTTTCTTGATGGAGTTCTGTAGGCAGCATCTGAAAATTTTCCTTTCAACTCAAATGTTTCATGTGCATCGCTTTTCTCAAATTTACTTTCGGTATTATAATATTTACTATTTCAGCAGGTTCTTCCCTTGCTTGATCAGTTTCAACTTCCTTCAAAAGAGATCGCAGATGCCCATTTCTTTTTTTATATTCTGCTCATTTACATTTATAAACCATAATAAGTCGTACAACACAGCAATCAAAACCACAAAGTCATTCACAGGGGAAAATGTAGCATGTCCATAGAAAATTATTTGGGGATAAAAGTAGTCGCACGGCGAACACAGTCATTCCAAGTACCTTAAGACTGTAAAAAAAATGCCACTTTTTAAAACAAGGGAGATTGTCAAGGTCTTTGGTAACAAATAAATAGTTTTCCCAGAATTAACGATTTTGTGAGCCTGGGGTGACTCTTGAGCCCCACGCGCCCACTTCCGAGTTAAAAGAGTCTGAATAATTCTTTAGACATTTGATATTTTCTTTCCTTTAATCAATAAATACAGATTTAAGTATTTCTGGAAAGAACACAAGACATTAGAAAATGGAACCCAATAAGTTATTATATATTAAAAAATGGCATAGTTGGTTTGTCACTGGCCTTCTGCACTCAAGGTTGTAGGTTCGACGCCGTCCCAAGTTGGTAGAATTTTCATGATGAATAATCCGACAGGCTCCATGTCGTATGATTATGAGGCATGTAAACAATCCCTTGAGTGCGCTTTTCGCTTGAGAGTTCTCAGCAAAATTAAGTTCCTAAATTCAAGTTCGCATCGTCAGAGCTCAGATGCCTCTCTCTGGGGAGGAAACTGGGCTTCAATATTACTTACGGTAATTGGTATCGCTTATATGGTATCGCACTAAAAAGTGATACCAGCTCCTAAGGAATGTATAGGTCTGCAAAAAAAAAACAATCCGCAGTCCCCTTAAAGGAAAAAAATATAATAAAAAATGGTCTTTATATATATGTTTCCTCTGTTCCAGACAATGGGAAAAAAATGTCCACTCTTTCTGTATAAAAGTTGGAAGAAATAATTTCAATGATACTTTTTCAGATAGCATTAAAACCAATATTACAAATTGAAAGAAAATTTCTTTAAGAAAGCTAAATAATAATATTGATTTTGTGTTTGAAAATTTGATTGCAATAAATTGCCTTTTTATAAGGTTTTATTAAGTAAATATAGGGGATGAGTTACTGTTGATAGATTATATTCAAAGAAGTGTTTTGCTAATATTTGTCTTGACAAAGTCATCCAGAAAGAAATTCCTTTGTTTGTTTGTGTACAGTATTCTGAACAACAGTAACAAGCTTGATGCTCATATGAGATATAAAAGGAATTAAAATCAAGTATTTGCTTGCATCTGCAAAAGCATCTATATTATGAACTAGGTACCACTCAAGAAAATAAACATACTGAGAGCGAAACGTGATTTGATGTACTTGAAAAAAAGAAATCCCTTTTAATACTATGTTTTCTTCTGGGTGAGATCCTTAAGAAGGGTGTCTATTTATTTCTTTTCGAAACAGAGGATTTAGGTTGTTTTGCTGTTCCCACACTTTCTTTGTTTTGACGCAGGAAATGTTTTTCGGTTGCTATACAGAGGAAAGTTTTAAGAGTTTTCAACTATAAAAGCTTTTATTTTTTAGTTTTTAACATACATCGAGATCGGGAAAACACTTTAAAGCTTAATGTACTTTTTTGTTGTTGCTTTAGCGTAAAAATTTTGAAAAAATAACTTTTCACGTTGTGTTGCAAATAAAATATGTATTACTTGAGCAAGTTGCGTATTATCTGTGAGACATGCATTGAGTGAGAGAATATTAACTTCGAATTGTTCAGCTACACGAGGGCTTTCGGCGACGGACCTCGTTCTTTTAAACCAGGACGATGGATTGAGTAATAATAAGAGATCTAAGAACACTAGAATCGAATAGATAATTCAGAAAAAAAAACTATTGCCAAAAATGTTGAAATGATCTGATTATAGTAAAGTTTAGATCTATTTCCCATAAATGCATTTAATAGTGTTATATATTTAAAAAATTTGTTTTAATACACCAATACCAGTTATATATTTAAAAGTAAAACCTCACATCTTACTTTAAAGCAAAGTTCTAGATTTAAGCATGTGAAATAGCCAATGGTCAAAGTTACGGACTCGTGCCTGGCGCATTATGAGTTCGAGCGTAGTGCCGCTGAAAACTTTCCGCACGTTAAATCTGTCAAACCTCGAAAGTTCTCCCGTTTGTGCCATGGGAAAGTTAGGAAATAGAGGTGCCAGCTCAGGTATCGTCCTCGTCACTCGAATTTGGTTAAAAATTACAAAAATTATAGCACTCGTGTAGCTTTGTATTGCAATGTCAATATAACTCTCATCAACTATTTTAATAAGAAAAGAAATATAGTTTTAGTAGCGTTCTTTTCAAGATCAAATTCTCTATTAAAAATAATAATAAAAACTTCTTGGTTAGTTAAAAATATTTCCCTCCTTTTAATGTACATTTTTACCTAAAAGTACGGTAAAATCCTAGGAGAGCCCACACCCTTGGCGACGAACTGAAAAAAGCGCCAAGACAGAATGAGATGGTGCCAACAAAAATGGTGGCAAGTGTGGTTGCGTAACGAAAATATATGCAAACAATACAGAAATTAATCAAAAATATTAAAGTTGAATTACAAAAAAGCAGCACTTACTTTCTTACTGCTGATCTTTTTTCAAATGGAGCACGTGAATTTTTTCTCATACTTCTGCAAATATCAAGCGCATTCACATCTTTTTTTCGACATCTCCATTCAAATCCTATCCAAAACAACACTCTTTCGTTTGTACAATCCCATTCGCTCATTACATTTAGAACATACATAATTCGAAACAATCAATCTACACCATTCAATCAATTATTTCAAACCTTTCGCATTCAACAAAGTAAAAAATTCTAAGGTATACTCACTCATACACACAGCCTATTTAACAAATTTCACGATTTAACGAATCTTTCTCTTTCCCTCGATCAAAATAAAGGTAAAAACCTCCATTTAATGAATAATAAACCCCGAATTAACGAATTATTTCAACGCCCGAAAATTTTTTATTAGTTTGTGTGTTAGTAAAAAATTGAGTTTTTCTCAATTTACATCTTTTTTGTGCGGGAAAAAAGATTTTTCTTGTCAGTTGCTATTTTCGACGGTAAAGAGTGCAAAGCGTAATAATACAAAACAGGGGCAGATGAATCATGAATAACCTATTGTGTTAGTTTTGAATAGGACAGAAAACTACTTTCTTATCTCCTCCAAATCTACTACGCAGAGGGTATTTTAAGATTTTATGATTATACTACATTTGATGATGGACTGCCTGTCTGTGCAACTGAAATTCAGAAAATTGTTTATTTGTTGGAGCCAATGAATAGCGATTCTGATACAGGATATATATGATAATGAAACTCTTGTCAAAATTATTATATTCCCTAACTCTTTATGTTGTTTGGAAATTGTGAAAACATACCTCATGCAGTATTTTCTTTGCGTTAAGTCGAAAAAAGAACTCTTTCGAGAGGAATCAAAAAGATTTTCAAACCTCTATTTGTCAATGTTTTAAAATTTGCAATTAAAACATTGCGTAATAATTCATTTTTAGTATTTTTAGCTGGTGCATAAAAAGCGTAGAATTATTAACAATGGATATTTTTAAAAATTTTAATGCGAAATTTTTTTATTTTGTTTGGATTTTGATATAACAAATAACCCCGATTTAACGAACAAAATAATCAGTCTCGATGAATTTCTTAAATCGAGGTCAGACTGTAATTAATTTTGTCTTGAAATAATTTTTCCTGTTCTTAAATCATTGAAAGATCTGACTGACTTTGAATTGTTTTAGAAAACACTGTTTGAAGTAAAGATATTAATTCAGTCAGATAATAGGAAAGAAAGTACAAAAAATGGTTTGTTCATTTTTAGTTGTTTTTGCTGACAATAATAAACAACACTCCTTTACAAACCCTGCATATCCTACCTGAAGAAGAAATTCGTATCCCCATGAATTTTAAAATTAAGTTTGTGATTGTTTTGTACAATAAAAAATCAACTAAAACTATTTTTTTTACGCATCTCAGTCAAAAATTGCCCGTTGAGCCTTAAATTGTTTTATTTTAAAATTAAACGCCAAACTAAAACCTTAAGCTAAGCTTAACGGTACAATAATTTCTTTTAGTTAGATTTCCTCATTGTGCATTCATTTCAATTTTCTGCAAGTCTCGAAGGCGAATTTTTAAAATTATTTTCTGCTTTCTGCTCATACTTAAGCTCAAAAAGCTTGCGATCTGAACTTATTTTTGTTTCCAGTCTCTTGCTGGTAAGATATCATTTTCCAACGGATTTGATTCGTTTAATCTTCAGAATTTCTAAAAAAGTTAGTAAAATGATTAATTATTTGATATAATGCACAGAATTGTTCGATTTTGTTCAGATATCGCACTTGAAAATATTATTGTCTATGGCAAAGTAAACACACACACACACACAAAGTTTTTCTGAAAGCATTAGTATCCTCCTTACAAAATGAGCAGATGAATGAGTTAATGAATATTAACGTCGCACTGTTCAGCTACACGAGGGCTTTTGGCGACGGACCTCGTAATTTTGAACCATGGTCAAGTGACAAAGACGACACCTGAGCTGGCATCCCCCTTTCCTAACTACCACACCAACGGGAGGAAGTTTGAGCTCTCGACAGATTTAACGTGTATCGCATCCCTACACGGCGGGTCTTCAGTGGTACTGTGCTCGAACTCATGCCGCCATCCGATACCTTGATCACTTGGCTACCGCGGCCGTGAGCAGATGGAACAAAAACTCGCGAAAAATATAAAAGTTTGCAGTAAAATTTTGAAAAGTGTAATAAATTATTATGAGAGAGTATAAATTAACTTTTTAAATAATTTCCTTTTTCACAATTATCATATTGTCAAGCTATTGAAGAACAGGAGAATGTTCATTCAAAGGTATCACGACTGACATTTAAGATCGAACGCTCAATGTTGGAAAAGGGATATAAATTTGGATATTTTCTTTCTGAATTTACTGTAGTCAACAGCAAATCAATTATTTTGATTTATCTTGTGAAAACAGACAATTATAGTGCTCGCACTAAGGTATAACAATTAGAACAGAGCGTTGAAAAAATGAGTTCAGTGATTCATTGTGTGATAATATTTAATTGAATATCTATTAAGACCAAATTAACCTAATGTTAAATATCAGAACTTAAAAACACTCACACGTTTTTCGAGAAAATTCTTAATTATTAGTTTATATTCTGATTTCTTACGTCCAATTTATGTATATTTGCAAAAGCTTTAAAATGTAAAGGATTTTGTATAAAATAGCGGCATTCTTTGCGATCTATTGATAATATTAGGGCATGCAATTATATTAGTTCTAGGAAAACGTTGCATTTGTTATCAAACGCATTTTAATGATTTTTATGCTAATATAGTATGTTACAAAAATATTGAAGTGTTCAGAAAATAGATTTTACGAAATGTGGTACATTTTTGTGTTTACAAACATGTTTAACATTTATATTCTATTCCTTAGCGAGACAGAAGATAACCTGATGAAGGCCATAATTAATTCAATAACAAGCCAATTATTTTGAAATTTCTATATATTTTGTAACTGAAATTGAAACAAAATTTAAAAAAAAAATTTTATAACTATTATTACCAAAATTATGAACACGAAACTTTAAAAAAAATTACCTTACTAATCTTAAATAAAATTTCTTAAAAAATAGGGAAATATTGTGTCTATTGTGACTCATAACGTAAACAACTTCGCTTTTAGCAACATAACAAAAAAGTCGTACTGCCTCCAATTTAAGTTGCTGTTGACAATAGCGAATTTACAGAAGAGAAAAAAATCAAAATTTATATCCTCTTTTCCAACAATGAGAGTTATATCTTTGTTGTCAGTCGTAGTTCCTTTGAAAGAACTTTTTTTGGTACTGTTCACTAGCTTGACTCAATTACAAAAGTTAGAAAAAGACTTCGTACAAAGAATCGGTCTCAGTTCTTTTAACAAAGAAACCGTTTTGGATATAAAAGGGAAAAATAAAATCTGGTATAAAGTACAGCTATTACCTTATTAAATCGTGTTTCTAGAGGCTTAATTTGAGTAATTGATAGTAAAGTCTTTGAGAAAAGAGACATAATGAACTCTTTTTTTAAATAGCAAGCTTTATCACAAAACCTACTTACGAGGAAAACCCATTTAAAAACCAACTTTACAGTACCGATTTAATTTTAATTAATTTTATGGAGACTTTAAGAACAAATGAATTTTTTTTCACCATTTTTCTGCTTTAATTTATATTTGTGCAATAATTTATTAGAAACTAGAAGAAAGCATTATTCCTTGGGGGTAATTAAACAGACGTTTAATTTTTTTACCTAAGATTTATCCTATGTGCATAAAAAATATTCTTATTTCTTTGTATTTTAAATGTTCTTTATCTGATTGTCCCTAAGGCGAAGTTTTTCTGTGAAGTAAGTATCATTTATGAATCAAGATAAAAAGCCCGCGGCTTTCCGAAATTTAAAGTTTGACTTGTTAATCATTAATCGTTTTTTTAAAAATATAACATGCCAAAACATTAATTAGTTCTGGCATTTTTAATATTCAAGAAGGAAATAACAACAACTTTATTTAAATATTTCTTGACTTTAATTATATAATTGCCAAAATACTGAAACACACCGTAAAAATGTATTCAAAAAAGTTTCCTTTACTTAGTATTTTCTATTTATTGTTGTTTTGACATTTACTTTGGCATCACTAAATTAATTTACTACTTCGAATAAGCTTACTAAGTACCAACATATTGAAGTTAACAATAAATCTTCTTAAAAACAAACAATCTTAAGTAATATGCATTACAAAAACTTATAAAATAATTTTTTTTACCTCAATCTTATTAGATATTAATTAAAATAAACAATCCTCTTCCTTGCGATTATTTTTTTAAAGAATTTTTACCTTAGTATATTGATATTCTATTGAAATAAATTTTTCTGAAAAAGTATTTCAATGTACACATTTATTAAAATATGAGGAAAATACGAGAAGAGATTTAAAACGAGTTATTGATACTCTGCGTCTAAACAATTTATTAAGTTAAGACAAGCTTAAAAATTATTAAAAAATTACTATACGTGTATGATATGAACGATAATAAGAATGAAATACCTTGGAATTTCTTAAAAAGATTTACAAACAAAACTGCATTGGTAAATTTATTTTTTTAGATTTACAATCCATATACTGTTATTCAATTTAAAGTATTACAGTTTTTTATTAATGATATATATTTACAATTAATATTCTGTTAGGTATATACATTTTGTTCCTCATTGTTTTTATCATATAGTTTGCTCATTTAATAAAAAGGAAAGAGCAGGAACTGATATAATATATTTAGAAAAGATGTTTAAAGTAAGAAAGTTTTTGTTTGGAAATTATGCGAATTCGAACTAAATATTTTGCTTACATCATACTTTGTGAAAGTAAAATTTTTTAATCTATCTTTCTACACATTCCTCCTTTGTAATGAGATTTTGTTGCCATTTTTAGTATGTAATTAAACTATACTATTTGTAAAAGAGAGAAGATTATAATAAATATCTAACTAAAAATGAGAAAAACTGTCCTTATATATGTTTCTGAGACTTTAGAGAAGAGTGACAGAGTTCACAATTTAATAAATTGATGTTTTTAATGCAAATTAAAAGCGAAAATGAATTCCTGCACATATTTTCCTTATTTGATTTAAAATTCTTTATTTATTTTTTTGAATATAAAACTGAAAATATTTATAAATTCCTTATATTAAAGAATAGATTTTGCCAGGGAAATGATATAATGCAATTTCAAAACCATTTTTCAATCCCTTCTATTACCTCACTCTCTCCCTATATATTGTGGCCGCGGTAGCCAAGTGGTCTAGGCATCGGATCGTGGCTAGCGTGTCATGAGTTCGATCCCAGTACCACTGAAGACCTGCCGTGTAGGGGAGTGATGCACGTTAAATCTGTCGAGAGCTCAAACGTCCTCCCGTTGTTGTGGTGTGGTAGTTAGGAGAGGGGGTGCCAGCTCAGGTGTCGTCCGCGTCACTTGACCGTGGTTCAAAATTACGCGGACCTTCCCCAAAAGCCCTCGTGTAGCTGAATAGTGGGACGTTAATATATTCACTCACTCTCCCTATATATATCTTGTTCAAATTTTCAATCGTTAATAAAATACTTTCTATTTCTCCAATCAAGTTCAAATAAATTTTTTAAAACTTGTAGTGGATAACACTTGATGTTAATATAGTTTTTTCAAATATTAATTCATTAATTACCGGTTAATTAATTAAATCAATTACCGGTTTCCTACACCAAATTGGATTCGTCTTCATTGTTGTAACAATGTAACTGTTAAAACAATGACAAAAGTTGTCGTCGAATACCGGTTTCTCAACCAAACCGGGTGTGCATTGTTACAACAATGCAGACAAATCATGCTCTTTTTTCAATTCCTACTATTATAAATATAAAAATGTAGTTCACTCTGCCTCTATATATATATAAAACTTGTTCAAATTTTCAATCGTTAATAAAATACTTTATATTCAACCATTCAAAGTAGGAATTGACTTAAAAACTTTTTTTTATATTACTTGCTGTGTTAAAAGTTATTAAAAACATTTAAATAAATTTGTTTTGTGAAATTTTTTTTAAAAATTAGAATAATTTTTTAATTTTATACAAAAAATACTCTTTTTTTTTAAGTCTTATATAAAATGTGAAGCTACATCTAATAGAAATAGAAACATAACGACCATTTAAGAGAATCGATAATTAATTGAACATTCTTCAGTGAGTGCGAGCTATATTACCACTGCATTAAAAGGCAACATGAGGGCTATTGTGATGGAGATTGTAAATTTGAACCTCAATCAAGGGACGAGGATAAACTTGTGACGGATCTGTACGGTTTTCACTAACTTCCTCAATATTTCTTTAAAGTTTTATTTATTTCAACCAATCTCCACCGGGAGCCAAAGCGTGATTTATGCAAATGAGAAATATTATATAAGTTCGGGTTTCGCGAGTTAACAGAGGAGAGAGTAGTAAAGTGAAGAGTTAGATTTTTGAAGTAAAATGAATTGAAGCATCGGTAAATCAACACGCAGTTGTTGACAGTATTAGTTAGTAGTGACGCGACGAGCTAAGCTGAAGTGCTGAAGATTGAAATTGGAAAGTCGAGTGTGGATCCTTAGCCATTTTCCGATCCAGCCTGCACCACAAGTTCTGCACCACAACGGACCTGCCGAAGTTACAAGAATAAGGTTAGTGATTTAGAAATTTGTGAATACGTGTACGTGTGTTAGCTGTAATTGTACGTGCTGATCTTTCGTGGATTCAGTTCCGATTCCGTAGTTCCGCTAGTAGTAACCCCTTCTCATACTCCACTGTGTTTTATTGTTCTTAAATTTGAATCGTGCATTTGTAACTTTCCTTGATTAAGAGGTATCAATAAATATAGTGATTTGTAATGATGTCTCTTGAATTCTC
The DNA here is from genome assembly GCA_019973975.1 of Trichonephila clavata. Taxonomy (NCBI): domain Eukaryota; kingdom Metazoa; phylum Arthropoda; class Arachnida; order Araneae; family Nephilidae; genus Trichonephila; species Trichonephila clavata. The sequence goes on along the minus strand of BMAO01001436.1, from coordinate 15,794 downwards.
TAATCCGCATACACGTCCAGAAACAGTCAACGGTAGACGGGGAGATGATAGTCTTAGGGGAGGTCATATGTCACGACAAACTGACACCCACCTCTTCTTTTAAGGCTGTTTTTGGTTAATGTTAAAGAATCTGACCAAATTTGGAATTAATGTTCAGATATAAAAGTACTCAAACATTAATATTATATTCTGGCTTCACTATCCTGTAGAGAATCACTTATTTTATCATAATATTCATTTTTATTCGAGTTGGCACATTTTTTCTGTTATAAAAGGTGTTTCTCATTTTTTTCTCTTATACGTAATGCTAAATGAGGTATCCCCCTTTACCAGTTAAAAGAAAAAAACTAATTATTTATGAAAAATTTTTAAATTTTAAAAACACAATATTATAAACAAATGCATGAGTTACAATGTCACACAATTTTTATAAAAATTAAAACCTTTTTTCTGTCCGAAAATGTGTTCTATGTTAAGGTATCCGACTACTTTCGGAACCGTGATATTGAAAAAGCGTTCAAACGAATATATTTTTAAAAATATTTAGTGTCGTTTAGATAAGAATACACGCATAAAATTGTTTCAAGAATATTATAACACCAAACATTTATTGTAGTGCAATATTTTGGCAAAAAATAAACTTAAAGTTACCTGCTTTTAAAACATTCACCTTTTATGAAAAATGCTTCTATAATAATAATATTTTGCCTATAAATAGCTAAGACCGGGGTGGGCATTACGTCAATCGCGATCGACCGGTGGACCGCTAAGACATTTTTGGGTGACCGCCTGAAGATTTTAGTAGTTTGTAATTATACACGGAAAATTCAAGATTGGTTGACAATACGCAAACGTCTTCTACTGAATATAACAACACAAACTAACTTTAGATGAAAATGTTTTATTTTTTAACATATTTTAAAATTGTTTCATAATAAATGCATCATTTGATACAATTATATTTGTGGCTATTATTAATTGGTTTGTATCTTGTGTTTTGCTTTAAACGCGGTTTTAAAAGTGTTTTTTTATTTTAGTTTTGTATATATATATATATATTCTTTATATATACATATAATATATATATACATATATAATATATATATACATATATATATATATATATATATTATATATTCCGTATTTATTATGAAGTTGATAACCTTTTCCTTACCTCACCACACCTACGGCATTGGGCAGTGGCGCACACAGGAATTTTTCAAGGACAGATGGGGTCGAAGGTCCCCATTCTCGTATCATACCCCAATACGCAGAAAAAAACAATTTTTCTTTGTTTTGTTGATTTTCGGGATAAAAAAACAGCAAAAAATAAATTACTGAATAAATAATTAACATTAATTAATAAAAAATTACTAATAACAAATACTTAATTACATTTAACGTATTATATACATGGGATTATACTGAATCGGAAAACAAATCAAGGGCTATGAGGGAGGGTCCGGACCCGTGGACCAACCTCGGTCTTGTGTGCGTCATTAACACTGGGTGGACCGCAAGACCTAGAAAAAATTAGAAGTAGCCCGCATCCTGGAAAAGTCTGAGCTAAGACTTCCACAGAGCCTGTACTAGGATTTTTGAAAAAATTACATTAATTTCAAAGTTACTACTAATTGAAATCATAATCGGTGTTTTTTTGCTAAACTTCTTTCACTATAATGTATTAGAATATAGATAAATTCACTTCTAAGTTATATATTCCAAAAATCGTAGTTCAGGCTCTGTACCGAGGTCTGAGCTATATATAGGCAAAATATTTTTATTATAGAAGCATTTTTTTGTAAAAGGAGAATGTTTTGAAAATAAGTAAATCTATGTTCATTTTTGCCAAAATATCACATATTGCTTAACTTTTTTTGTAAAAAAATGGAGATATTGGGATTTTTTTGTTGTTTTAGATTTTTTTAGTACATTTTAAGAAAAATATGATAAAATTAAGAAGAGGAAAAAGAAAAATTATTATTGCTAAAATGGGAAAAAATTGGTAAAAATTTACAAAAAATAACAAACGTGGCCCATTCTGTACCAAAAGTTTATGAACAAATTTTCTATTTTTTCAATTCTGATATGTCTCTATGTTATTCATTTTGAAATGACCTTCAGGATAAGAGAAATTTTAAGTTTTACAAAAACCAGAGCATTTTATCTTAGTTGTTATATGAAATTGCTGAAAAACAGTGATTATATTCACATATAAGGAACTGTAAATTTTGTAATAAAACGGTAATTAATAAATCTGAAGGTTAAAACACTTCTACTATAATACAGTAATACAGAACACACACAAAAAAAATTTTAGTCAATTAATTTCAAATCTTTTTGAAAAATCACTGGCCCCGTTTGAGCATTTAAAAAAAAAAACACATTTCGAGTAAAACGCATTTTAAAGTATGACATCTTTCTTAAAGTAATGACATCTGCTTTTACTAAAACACTTGTAGTTTTTGTTCTAGTGAACGGAAAATAATAAATTTGGTGTTTTTATAAAGCTAATAAGATGTCCTATAAAATAAAATCATAAAACTTTTTTTTTGTCAATTTTTGACAAAATTCACGATTTTAGGGTAGTCGGATACCATAAATAATTTTTCATTGTCATAATATTCTTAAAAAAATTTATACGTGTATTCTAATCTAAGGGAGACTAAATATTTAAAAAAATATTCGTTTGTACGCCTCTGCACAAAATCACGGTTTCGAACGTAGTTGGATACCTTAAGCTCAAACTCGCGTACATTTAACGTGAAAACAGCCTTAACAATCACACCCTGACAAAGAGAGGACATTGAGCCGCAAGATATTTAATATGTGTTGGCCCCCTCGACATGCCGGGAATTCAGTGGTACCATGACTCAAACACGTGAGACTTCAGCTATGAATTCGTGGGCATAATCAACGGGATGACTTAGCCACTGAAAATTTTTCAAAAGAAATCTGATGTTTTAAAACAATAGAAAAATACATTGCTGAAAGAATACTAAACATGGTACACATAAAAATTAGTATAAAAATATAGTTATCAAAAGACAAAAAAAAAAAATTAATTCAATAAAGATATAATAACTGGAAATTTTTAAAAAAAAAAAAAAAAAAAAAAAAAAAAAAAAAAAAAAAAAAAAAAAAAAAAAAAAAACGATCAAAAAATTATGAACAAATTTTTTTTTTTTTATTTTTTTTATTTTTCAAATACTAGATAAAATATTTTAATACAAAACAATTAAAAAAAAAAAAAAAAAAAAAAAAATGTAAAAATAAAACAGTGATTAATACATCTGAATGTTAAAACACTTCTACTATTATACAGAACATACACAAAATATTTCAGTTAATTATTTTCAAAAGTAATTGAGCAATCGCGCGCGCGCACGCGCTGACCCCGTTTGAGCATTAAAAAACACAGATTTCGAATAAAACGCGTTTTAAAGTACGACATCTTACTTAAAGTAATGACATCTGCTTTTACTAAAACACTTGTAGTTTTTGTTCTAGTGAACGAAAAAAACAAGCTTGGTGTTTCTATAAAACTAATAGAATTTTGTATAAAATAAATTCATAAAAAATTGTGAATTTTTAGCAAAAATCATAATTGTAAGGTGGTCGGATACCATAATTGTTATCAGTTCAATTGTTAATGTTGTTGTTGGTGAACAAAGCAAATTTTATAGAAATTTTTAGAAATTAATTCTTGTTGATGCTTACAGGTATGCAATAATTTTTCCGGAGAAGCCAATAGAAAGCAATTTATTATTAGCTTTGGTTATTATTTTGTCAGCTCCATTCAATGATCAAAGGATGATGGTCACAGATGACATTTGTAAATATTGTCCCTTTGAGAAAATCAGGTCATATCAAAAAGTATAAAGAAACTCCCAAGAAAAATGTTAGGATACCAAAGAGGAGAGTGAAGGTGTGACAGATGTCATGGATTCGTTTACCAAAGGATTATTTTGATATACGAGGGAATTTTTGTTGTTTGTTTTCTACTTACACTCCGGTCTCTTTGAGTTTCTTTCTTGTAAAGTCCAGATTTTTTTAAAAAATAAGATATACGTTAGAGGAAGTACAATTTCACAACTTATCACATCAGTTATTTCCTTTTGAAAAATATTTTCTCATAGGTTTTTACTGTAGGAATTGGCTAGTTGAAGAGATAGTAGTTGGATGTAAGGGTTGATTCTCAACCTTTTTAATGGCGGTACACTTTTAAGAATTTGAAAATTTAGCGGCACACTAACAATGAAATAAGTTTAAAAAGAATTTTACTTATCTGTTATTCATTTCCATCTATCCACGAAAGAATAAATTAAATATACCACCAATACCCTTAGTTTACTTCAATAAAACGGACGAATGAATGGGTTCTAGATTTTGTTTTTTTCTCAGAGATTAATCAATAATTTTTTTAAAAAATTGGTTTTGGGTAAAAAAAAAAAACACTTCAAAAATTTGGTGGCACATAAAAGTGTCATGACAAAATGGTTGAGAATCATTGTTTAATTGGCTGGCTTGAAGAAGGAATACTATATACGAATGGAAATCTTAAATATTTGAAAAAAGGTGTGTTTTTATCATTTTCTCATAGGCTTTTACAAGAAGAATTGGCTAGTTGAAGATTTAATGTTTGATAGTAGCTTAATAAGGGTTAATTGGCTGGTTAGAAGATAGAATTATATATAAACTAAAATCCCTAAGCAATTGGGGGGGGGGTTTTTTACTTACATTTTTCTAGAGTATTTACTTAAAATCATGCATACGTATAAGATTTTAAATATTATAAAATACAATTTATTAAACTAAAAACAATTTATGTGCGCTTCATTTTGTTGAGTTTGATGATAATTTTATGTACGTGTGTTTGTTCTGTATTAGAATGTAAAACAGATAATTGTATCACTGTGCATTTTAAACTAAGAAATGAGTAGCACAATTATTTGTTTAATTTTGAATTTCAAGAATTTTAATTTTAGAGTTAGATTTGGATAACGAGTTTTTACTTTTTGAATAGAGGTTACCGTTGAGCTCTTTAATGTATTAATGAGAAATAATTAAAAAAGTATAACTAATAGTTAAATAACATTCTACAATGTTTTGACATAAATTTTTTTGATTATATATACACATTTAGAAATTTAAAATAAAAACAAACAGACTGTATTTTGAAATTTTGTTGCTTGTTTAAAAATCACAATTTTATTTTGAAATTGAATTTGTTAGATATTGATATAGTAATGTAGTTTTTGGAAATATTTTTACCTCTTTTTTAAGGAAAAACAATTTGAAATAAATGTTTATTTTTTTTTTTTATTTCTGGTGCTATTTTAAGCATATTCTTAATTACTTTTTATCCATTCTCTCAACCAAAAAAATTAATCAACTGTTATTTCTTATAGCATAATTTTGAAATGAAAATGTTCCCGTTAAAGAAATGCTTATTTTTTCAAACGCAAATTAAATAAAGAGAAAATATTTATAAATATTAAAAATCATTTCACACACAGCTAAATGTTAAGTAAATAAAACAAAAATAAATAAGCTTAAATTTCTATTATAAGAAAAATTCTTGCTATCAATACATTTAAGTAAGAAAAAAAAATATCAAATTTGAAAATCTTTTGGAAAGAAAGTATATTATATCAGTATTTTAGAAAATTCCGTTTTAATCTTCTAGATTTTTAAAAACACAAAAAACACATCTGTCGTAAGTTTATTTCCCCTAACAAGGTTTTATAATTTGGAAGCAAAATTAATAAAAAATAGATGAAATATTTCTAAAAGTTCAGCAAAGAACAACAGATTCATAAGACCTTTTCCTTAATTTCTCCTCAAAAAGTGTTGCAATGTTCTCTTTCGAAAGTTATTTTAGTAATGATGTCCTCCTTTGAAAATATTATTAACGGTTTTCTTATGAGACATCTAGTTTTTAACATTACTTTTAAATAGTTTTCATTCTTTGTTGAACCACATATATTTTTCATTCATTCCACGCGCGTTCTATTAAAAATTTATCCCCCACGGCCCTTTTTACGAATTATCTGCAAAAAATTTCTCCACATCTTGAGTACCTTCCTCTACGCAGAAGATCCTTTGGTGTTTAGGTTAAGAGAAGTTCTTTATATTGCTTCATATATTAACCATAAAACAGCAAGAAAGCTGAGTATACTCTCTTCCCTATTCCAAGCTCTTTCTCTTCATTGCTAGTATTAAAGCACGGACACGTAAGTGGTTAAGTGGCGTTTATGGCGGAAGTACAAGATCAGCAAATAGTTTCCTGCAATGAATTGAAGCACACTTTTCTACTCTTATGGAGTACGGGTAATGACCTTACATCATTAAGGAGCAGGTTTAATTTTATGACTACTATGTGAACTCATTTAAGGTGAAGTGAAAATAATGTCAGAAATGGTATTAATTTGATGTTTAGGGAAAAAATGCTAAAAATTATTTTGCTGAGAAGTGTTTAAAGGTGTTTTATCTCACAACAATTATTAATCATGCATATTGCTTAATAATTTGAATTATTTACTTCTCTTGTGTAGACTTGTTTACCGGAATTGTAGACTCTATCTAAATTATGGACTAATACATTTTCTTCTTAAAAATAACGCTTTATAACATTATTTATTTAAATATTTTGAAATTTTCAAATATACCCATTGTACGTAAAACAAGTAATATAAAAAAAACAATTTTTTAAAAACAATTTTTCTACTTAGGTAAACTAAGAAATTTTTTATTTTAGTTACTTTTAATTAAATAGTTACAATTAATATAAATATGTATATACATATGACAGAATCATAATATTAAGTGACAAAATAGAAACGATTTTCCTTGCAATTTTCCATTTTTATTTCTATGTATGGTGTTGGACTATTTTTGTTTGTTTGTTCCTATTTAGTCATTAATAGAATTTAATTATTCTAATAAAATAGTATAGTAAAAAAGAAATCACATGCTAAGAAATTAGGCCATTCGAGTCCACGACTCTTGGATTAGAAGTCCAACGTGCTATCCAATGTGCTACAGAGACACAGTGAGCAATTTTCCTTTCTATATATGCTGTTGGACTAATATTTTTGTTTGTTACAAATTTTTAATTTTTGAATTCAATTAATGAAATAAATTTTGAAAAAAATTGGATTGTTATAAAGTGCCATCCACTACAAGTTTTAAAAAATGTATTTGAACTTGAATGGATGAATAGAAAGTGTATTTTAATAACTATGGAAAATTTGAACAAGATATATATATATATATATATATATAGGGAGAGTGTGAACTAATAGTAGGAATTGGGAACTGAAAAATATGGAAAAAAATAAAGGTAAGTGTTTTACATCAAAAAATTGTCCTAGTAGCTTCAATATTTATATTTGATGTGCATACTATAACGTACATTTAAGGTTGTGATATCAAAACTGTTTGGCCCATTTTCTAATTTAAGAAACCATTAGAATCTGAGAAGAGAAATTTGCAATTAAGGTTGCACTATGAAGCAACACGAGAGCTATTGGAGACGAATCTCGTAATGTGACGAGGGTGACGCCTGAGCTTGCAACCCCTCTTCAAGCTACCACACGACAACAACGGGAGGACTTTGAGCTTGACAGATTTAGTTCAGACAGTCCCCTCTACACGGCAGGTTTTCAACTACACCAGGACTCCAACCCATAAAATGAAGGATGCGAACTCGTGGCATCAGCCATTAGGCTACTGCGGCCACAAGAATCTGAGAATAAAAGGCTTTTAAATTTTAATAACAACAAAAAAATAAGGTTTTTTTATTTCATGTTTCAAAAAATTCACGCTTTTTTCCTACCACAATTCCATTTTTAATCTTTTTTTTGTTTTGAAAAGCACTTGATTTTCTGCTTAACGAAAAATGCAGAATAGGAATCAGTGATTAAAAAAATTACTAACATTTTTTTAATCATATCGATTCTGTATACGATTATTTTATAAAATATACACATACAAACCAAATTTTATTTATTTCAGTTCAATTCCAAAGGCCAATGAATTTTTAGAATGTATAGCAATATTTCTCCAAGTAACATTTTTAATATTTTTTATTTGAAGCCTTTTTGACTTTGCAATGTAATAATTCAAAATCTGTTGCAAAAAAAGTTAGAACTAAAATATATTTTGGCTATTTAGGATCCAAATCATATTCCAGAATGTTCGAACATATAATTTAAGTTTTCGTACCAAATAAAATTGTAAAGTTATGCTGAAAAACAAATATATTTGGAAGCATATAAATAGAAAGAAAAAGAATTCTTGATACAATAAATTATCAAATGTCAGACTTTATTTCATTGAATAAACTAATGCAAAAAGGATAAATAAATATGGGCTCATCAAAGAAATTTTCTATAATCTAGAAATTCAATCACATACACACAAAACAATTATTTTTACTGAACTTTATTTTTCAATTACGGTTGCACAATAACTTTGATTTCGCTTACTAGCATAGAAAGATGAGTAAATCTGAGCAAAGTAACAAAAACCTAGAGTTCCCTGACGTATATATACGTCTCTATAAACCGGAGCTATAAGTGCTTTGGATGCTTATACACACGTCTTTCCGAAAAATTTTATCAAAATGTCTTGTCTAAAAATTCACACAATCTCATACACACACGCACAAAAATCATTATTATTTAACTACACTTAATTATACAATTGCAGTTGCACAATAATATTGATTTTGTTTACTAGTATAGGAAGATGAGTAAATCTGAGCAAAAGAACACAAACCTAGAGTTCCCCGACGTATACGTACGTCTCGCTCAACCAGATCTGTAAGTGCGTTGGACGTATATACACGTCTTTCTGAAATACGATCCTTTTCTTTCCGCTACTCCAAGTTTTCTGTGAAAGATTTGAAATGCAATAAAATGACCTTAACATTATTTGAGAATCATTTACATATTTCAGAGAAAAATTTGCTTATTTATGCATTTTATTTTCCACCACATACGCGCGTCTATGTGAAAAACGGTGGTACTATAGAGCGAATCGCGTAACTTTCAATCGCCAGTTAAGGGGATAATCATTTTCGTCCTGTTCGATGATATGATAAAGATGTGTTTGAGTCTATTAAACATTTTCCGCTAAATCGTTTATTAAATTGGTATCTGAGCTATAATTAATGATAACATATAGCTGCTTAAATATTCATTTAAAGAAGTTTTTAAGCATTTTACATGGTAACTTTTATAGCCTTTTACATGTGTTTCCTTTTGGCTGATGAATATACATTTCGAAAGGCATTCTCTTAGTTCAGACCCATTTATTTCTCAGATTATTACTTACCGCATTTATATCGATTCCGTTAGAATTTTTTTAAAGAAAATAATACCTCTTTCAATTTTATTACTGAAGGCATAACATCGTCCGTGAAATACAAGTTAAAAAAAAAAGGATTTAAAACTATTATTTGAAATTTTAAAATTTCTGTAACTTATTAAATAACATATTTCTCTAGCCTTTTAAGAAAGATAAACACACATAGTATTTTTAATTGTATTCTGCGTAAATTGATTGCAGATTTATATATCACATCATTAAAACCACTATTTTTTCAAAACACAGATTCTAAATATACGTTAGCTTGCTTTTTTTCTAAACATAAACTGCTTTTAAGATTTTTCTTTTGACAATGCTTACTAAGCAAAATAAATGTTAAGAAATTGATTAACAAGCAAAAAGAGAGAAAATTTAATACTATAATTTTGACATTTTCTTCCATCGCCTCAAATGTTAAGGAACAGATGTAACAATTCGTAAGACTGTTGAGTCACATGGGGTATTTTATGCAATTATTTTATGCAGATTACTTTTAGATAATACATGGCAATCGTTCCAACAAGACACGTATGTCATAAAATATCTGAAGTTTCCTCTCATAATATGGAACATGAAACTATATTTTTCTTTTCTTTTTTTTCAGAATGAACCACAAGATTTCTTCCAGACGTATTGATCCATGTTTACGTAAACAATAAACTTCATGTCTTTAAGATATTTATTTTGCTTTTTTACCTCATGCAATTAATTTTTTTTTCCATCGTCGTAATCCTCATAGCTTATTTTTTTCGACCATCATACTTTCTAATAGGAAATATTTTTGTAGAAACACATTAGTGTGAACTAAATTATCCATACCTACGTTATGATAACTAAATTTATTTCCCAAAACGTGCATATTTTTGAAATGGCGGTATTATTGTGAAATATACAATAAAAACAGATAGGTATGAGACTGATGCAATTATCAAATCGAGAAATTTTTATCCTTTTCTGTAAAATTGAAACAAAATTATAAAAACTGTGTGTTTCAATGAAGAATTTGAAAGGAAAAATAATAAAATCGTGAGGGTAAAACTAAACCTATTATGTAATTAAAAAGATTTATAAGTATATCGCAAAAAAGTACATGCGTGCATTTTCGACGCCATGACAGTAAATATTATTCAGTTAAGGGAACGCAGAACGATTCAATTGACAAAAATCGGTCAAAAAATCAAATTTAATTTTTTTAGCTTAAATTACTTTTATATACCTTTCTATAACCTGACAAAATTTGAAAACTCTACACTTGAAAAATACTGAATTATGATAGCTTTTAAGTTCGTTTTTATTCCCATCCTATGGCAAATCAAAATTTCAAACTTAATTATCCCGGGGAAAAAAACTAGTTTGTCTTCATTTAAAATGCCAAGGCTTTTTTCTTTAGTGTCTAATGCTTTGAATTTTTTTTTACAAAAGTTGGTATGCATTTTTGAGTCAAAGAAATACTTATTTTTTTAAAAATAATTTAACTCAGAATTTGTACATTTTTTTAAGGAATTTTCAATAAGCATTCTTAAAAAGAAGTATTGTACGAATACCATTCATGTTATCGCAAAACCCATACCAACTTTTGTTAAGCATAGTTTGATGTACTTGTAAATCAAATTTCATGAGTATGTAAATTTTTGTAGGAGGAGTAGCATTTTAAAATCACTTCAAAAATTTTAAGTTTTACCTTAAAAAATTAAATGGCTAGCTTTTTATGAAATGTGGAGTACAAAATCTGTTTTACATAGCATACACACATAGGAGGCAACCAAAAAAGTTTTGAAAATCCTTAAATTAAAATTTTTTGCTTAAATCGTACCATGTCCTCTTAATCAAAATTAAATAAAATTGAATTTATTTTTAATAAACTCAAAGTTAACAGCAAAGTTAAAACCTTTATTAATTTATAATTCTATTTTTATCTTAGTATTGAGAAACAAGAGTCTTGCAAATAGTTAACTTTCTATTTAAGTGATAAGACAACAAAGAAAGTTAAAATTCCCTTTTTATGTAAAATTTTACAATGTATTAAACACATACCGCATCAGGCTGACCTCCTAACCAGAAAATCTGCTAATGCACCTTAGCGACCCGGGTCATGAAAACTGAGATGGTCACAGTAGGCCTTGGTATTTCACGGGCTGTTGCCCACTGAATTAAAATTGTAGTATTTAACTTATATAATGTCTCAAAAATAGCTCCTTAACTCTGCACTGCATGATTCCTCGCTTTGAATACATAAAAAATTTACAAAAAGTGTTCCTGTATGATCTATAGTTTAGGAGAAAAATAAGGTAAATGATAATGAAGCATGATGGTTTATAATGGGATTCTGGCTCATTTCTGTGCCTTTGCACGTGATTGGCTGGATACAGCATACACCAGCCTTTGGATCAGACCTCGGGGTCCGATTCTATGGCCACCCTGATGGCCTGATCTCTCGCCGTTAAATTTTTTCCCCATGTGTTAATTGAAAAAAATTGGTGTATCGAGACGTAAAGACTATAGAAACGGATTTAGTTGGTCGCTTGCGGGCTGCATGTATTTCGGTGGACATCACGCTGCTGCAACGTGTGCTCTCACCCAATCCAAGGTACGCTCAAGCCCGCCTTGATATGCATGGCGGACATTTTGAATATCTGTCTTTTTAAATATTTGCAAGTAGGGATTGCAATATCGGACCAAAAGTTGAAAACCAGTATTCGTTATTATTTTAGATCTTAATACCGGGATACCGGTTTTAATATCCCCTGGTAGTAGAAATTTTAAAAAAAGAAAGAAAACACAGTTGTTTCTCTGTTTTATTTTTTAGTTTTATCAGAGAGTGTAAATATCACAAAACATATTTTGTAACTTATAAATTATAACTTTATATACAGAGTCACAAAAAAAATAAAGGTACACCTTATTTATTTAAATCACAAAAAAGTGCGAATGTCCATATTCAGTCTAACGTTCTATTACAAATTTCTGAAGTTTGATCTTAAGAAATATGTTTCTCATTTGTACTGTATGGTTTTCAAATACAATGCGAATAACAAACTCACCAATTTAAAAAGTATTGAAAAATCCCACGCACTTTCTTCCCAACTACAACCTTGTTTTCACAGATGCGAATATCCAACTACGAATCCTGCGCGTGTGCAGTATTGCTCTGAGCTGAAATAGGATAATTTCGGCCCGCCTCCTTGGATAATTCACATATTTTATCTATTGTCTTGATTGTACGATGCAGCTTTATATTTACAGTCCAATTAATTTCGCCCGGCGCGTTAGGGAGACATAAAAAGAAAAACGTATAGTGTTTTGCTATGTTGGCAATCCCTGAACATATAGTAGAGACAGATTAAGAAATTTTTAGTAAATACCGAAGAAAATTTAAACTTGTGAATACCGGTATTTCAAAATTATACAAATGGCTCAAAATATCGGTATTCTACATCCCGTTATACCGGTATTGCAATCCCTATTTGCAAGTACGGCTGTTGACGTGTCCAATACGGTGTTTTCCCTTGTACTAGCAGTGGCGTTTTCCGTATTTTTCTGGTAAACTATAGATTATTCAGGTACAGTTCTTTGGGTTTTTTTATGTACTGCAAATGAGGAATCTAGCTGTGCATAGTTTGGACAATATTGTTGGGACATCCTGTATGTTTGTGCATCAGTATGTTAATACTTAAACGCAAAAAATGCATACAAGAATTTATGTTATTCAAAATTATTGATAGGAATTAAATAGAAAATAAATGCGTATGATTTTCGAGGACTTAGTAAAAAAAACACACTTATATATTATATAATATATATATATATAATATATATAATAATACAAGGGGTGATCAAATGAAAAGGTTCGAAACGACATAAATTTGAAACAGTTAAATATTTGCATATTCAGCCAAGGGAGAATGTAGCGAGACATCTCGGGATGCCATTGGAGACTCTGACTGGGATCGGATCATGCGCGGGTGCCCGCATGCGCAGGAGAGAGCAAAGGCTCTTATAAAAAGCGGCGTCCAAATGATGCGAGCACAGAATGACTCGAGCACAGAAAAAGCATTAATTCCGATGTGTACTGTGAGACACTCCGACGCCTACGCAGGTCCATCAAGAACAAAAGACCGGGGCTGCTCACGGAGGGTGTGGTTCTGCTCCATGATAACGCGCGTCCACACGTCTCCAGAGTCATACAGATGGAACTGGACAAGTTCCAATGGGAGACGTTGGACCTCCGTCCTACAGTCCGGAAATGTCACCTGCGATTTCCATGTGTTTGGTCCACTGAAGAAACACCTGAAAGGAAAGCGCTTCAACTCGGACGACGTACTCAAGACACTGTGAAGGACTGGGTCTCGTCACAGCCACAGGAATTCTGGGAACAAGGAATCCTGCGGCTTGTTCATCAGTGGGATCGTTGTGCTCAGCCTATGGTGTATATTTGAATAAAGTCTATATTTGTACCACCGTGTGTTTCGTACCTTTTCATTTGATCACCCCTTGTATATATATATATATATAAATAAGCCACAATAGTACTATAGGAAACTACTGGAACCAGGATTGCAGGTTTAAACAAGTTTTGCGGTTAGCCAACCTTCACCTTTATTTACCAATACTCTAGGCCATTGAGAAAGGAAGGAATATTAAGAGAAATGAAACTATTACAAATAAAAAACACAATTCTAATTTTTTACGATAAAATTATAGTCAATTATTTTACTTGTATATAGTTAAGATCGATGATATATATATATATATATATTTTTATATATATATATATATATATATATAACGATATTATAACGATAATTCCTTGTGGGGTCATCTAAAATCATTCAAAGTAAAATACATCTGAAGAGATGGCTGTGTTAGTAATACTTCTGCTATAAAATACAAATGAAGAAAAATTTATGATCTTGACTTCTTCAGCCTAACAAAGTTACATATAAAAATGATTACTTTGAAACATAGATTTTTCCATAAAAAAAAACAACATAAAATGACGTGATAACTGGTGAAACTAAGTGATTATAGAGTATTAGAAATGTATTAAATCTAAGTAATTAGTGAACTTAGAATACCAATAGATACTTAACGAGCAATCTTTAATTACACAAACTAAACTAATACTTAAAACACAAGATTTTTTTAAACTGGATTCATTAAAATGATTCTTGGCTTTGTTCTTAAATTTAAAAGTTGTTTATATGATAGTACTTAAGCACTTAAGAGGATTATCAGATCAATTACAGAGTTTTTATTCTTTTATAAAAGAAAGCTATCTGGCTCAGTGAAATGTTCTTTTCAATGCTGAATGTTCTTGTTAATTTAAATAGTTAAGAGATAAGTTGTTTATTTAAGACTAAAGTTTAATGTCTAAAAGACTTTATCTAAATGCGTTGAAATAATATCCTGCTTTGAATGATCAGAGAATAAATAGAGGGAAAATTTGTTAACTGTGTTAAGCATTTTCGCTGAAGTAAATTTTTCTTTGAAAACATTAGAATTATAATTCTTATTCTTTTTTTACTGAATCAGTATTACTTATTTTCTTTTTACAATTCCTAGAATTAGTTCACACTCTCACTGTATTTATTTATTTATATATCTTTTTCAAATTTGTAATCGATGATAAAATGTTTTTTATTAATCCATTCAAGTTCAAATACATTTTTAAAAACTTTTATTAGATAACACTTGATGTTAAAACAGTTTTAAAAAAATTAATTCATTAATTACATTTAATTAATTAATTATAATGTTTAAGAGATTTATTTCAGTCGATATTATTACTCTAGATGGGAGCTATGATATTAATTAACAGATGATAATTGACAAGCTGCAAAACAGTTCATGCAATAATGTATACACCAACCTGTATATGCAAACAACTGTATTAATTTACTATAGTAATTTAGAAAAGGGCTGGTGGGTGATCCGTGATACCATAAGGTAAGAAATGAGCAAGAATGACCAAACCATGCCACTATCCTTTCTTTACAGCTTCCAGTCCTGGACACGTTGATCTATATGTGGTGTATAATGCGAAGACAATCCAAAGAGAGAAACAAAAAAAGGGGAAAAGAGTAAGTAGTGTCAAGGGAAAAATCCATAACGAGCCAAAAGTGCAAGGTAAGAAATGAAGGAGTGCGGTGCTTTGGAAATAGTGGGAAGGGCGTGCCAACATTTTGAAGTGCTTAGGGTGCTGGAAAGGTTAAACGGCCTGAGTTTACCGGTAAGCCTTTTGAGGATTAAAGTCCTCACATTGGAGTGGTGTGAATGTTTGGAAAATGGGGCATACCTCAAACGTTATCCTTGACATCTGACTTAGATGCAAAAATCATAGATTCACTCAAATTAGTCTTCGCGTAGCATTAGAGAGCGACATTATTAAAAAAAACCAAATCTGCAGTCTGCTTTTTTTT